>NDXB01016317.1:28132-115037 GCA_002631895.1 Agapornis roseicollis
TTTTTGCATGAAGCTCAAAATTTTAATTGGAGTAACAAGTATTGCATGTTTTATGAAACACCTTCATTGAAAGTCTTGGATACTTTCCATTTGGGTCCCTCCAGACCCATCCAGTTTGAAAATACACTGTTTTATCCTCTCCTTAATTACAGTACTTGGAGCAACTCTCTGTTAACTGTTCTTAAGTTCCACAGGATAATGAGTCTACCAGAACTAGAGAGCATACGACAGAAAAGTGTTCACAGGAGGAAGCTTGCTGTTGCTTAGCTACCTATCTTTTTAATTTGGAATCTCCAACAATTCGATAACGAGCATCCTTTAAGCTGCTAAATGTATTTGTTCATTTTGACACGCTACACTGTGTTACATGTGTGTTCCACCAGTGTGTACCTGCTATTATTGGAGGGATAAAGAGGGTGTTGGTGTTATATTGTGTCTATTGCAAACCCAAGCTATTATGTCAGTTACAAAAGCAGCACTTGGTGTATACTGAGTTCTGAGGTGGGAACCACAGCAATAAGATTCAGTGTAACTCAAGCCAACAGAGCTATTGCTTCTGCTCCTCCAGTCCCAAATATGAGAAGTTGTGCATCATTTGTAAGTTCTGCAACCAATCTATAGTCTTTTAATAGAACACATTCTCACATCAGTTTAGGCATAATAAGATACATAATTAATTGCAAAGGAAAATACTGCAACATTTCACATTTTTTATCCCTTTAGCATTTCCTCTCAAGTGAGAAAATGCCCGACTTTCAAAAATTGCCTTTTGCAGAAATTCGCTGGAATAAGACTTTGAACTAGGAATGTTCATAGGATAAATACTGAATTATTTGGGGATTTTTTTTTAGGACTCTGGGGAAAGCTTTATATTCACTAGTGCTTTCTGATCAATCCTAAACTTGGTGCAAAGGAACAGCTTGTCTGGGGACTGTTTATGGCTGTAGAACTCGTATAAGCATAGAAAGAAACTGTTTTTCTAAGCCATTTTTCTGCTGTGAAGGTCTAAAAAGGAAATTTACTCATTTGCTCTTAAAGTGATTCTGTTTTGCTTTAATAGTTTTTCCACTGGGAGAAATCTCTGTGACTCTTCCCTGTCTGCCTGCACAAAACAGTCAAAGCACTTTCTGCAGCAACGGAGTTAAGGGTTACGTATGTTCATAGAAGGGCATCATGCCTTGGCCTCTGACTTCATCATGCAGCACTGCTGGCATTGCTGTGACAGCTGGGAGCAGTGCCTGCTTCCTTGCTGAAATACACAGGCAGTGCTTTTGGTAGTGACACAGCTGTGCCAAGAGGAAAGAACTGTTGGGTCTGCCTTTACAGCAGTGCTGGCTGAAAGCTCTTTGCCAGCCTGTGTTACAAGCACAACTTGCTGACATAATTGATGGAAGCAGCAACTCCGTTTTACACAGAGATGAGTCTGATTTGCAGGAGCAAAATGCAGCTTTTTGTAAAGGAGCTTCAGTGCTCTTTGCTGCTTGCTGAAGTGCCCAGCTGGACAAAGATCTGTTATTGACATTTTCTGTGTTATATTTGTCATGATTTGAGAAGGATGAACTTGTCAGTTTGACACCTGACTGCATTTTTAATTCAGTAATGAACCTGGGAATCTATGATCAAATTAATTTAAAGAAAATTACCTATTTCAGCTCTTATACTTTGTAGGCTTAGATATGAATCTGTGTAATTCCATTTATGCCCCTAGTGGAAAATCTTGGCATATTTCAGTATAATTTTGTGCTCAGTTAAGCTCACTATTGTCTTAGAGATGTACAATAGAGTTACATCTCTTTGCCTTTTTACTGTGGTTTAGTATGTGTGTAGATTTCAGTTCTGGGTCTGTAAATCTCTCTCATGAAGATAAGTTATTTTAAAAATATTAAGTAGTCTTAAAGGCTGTTGTGTAGCCTCATGTGTCATTCCTTCATGATTTTTTGTCATTCCTTCATGCTTTTATGTCTTCCCATTTTAACATTGCATCTCATGGCTTTAAACTGACTTTATGTATGTCCTTGATTTCCCAGTGCAGAGCCACCACTGCACTGGCCTCCATTTCCTTGTGGAACTCCATGGATGTTTCGGTATATGGCATGACAAAATGTAAAACCATACTCATAGATCACCTTATAAATATTTATTCATATAAATTCTTTAAAGAAATTAAATTACGTGTTCTATACAAAATAGGAGAGAGAGGCTTTTAGTGTCACTGCAAATTGAAGTCATTTGTCTAGAAGGGTCAGGTGCCACTTTGTGGTAAGGTATTTGTCTGAGATCCAAGAAAGGAAAGATTGATAGTACAAAGAGATGGATGAAACAGGCACTGTGAGAAGGATATGGGTTAATTAGGAGGATTTAAACGAGAAAGTTCTTTTGTGGGGAAAAGTGTCGTGTTCTGTTACTTTCAGAAGCGAGACGTGCTGGCAGCTTTCTTGAACATGCAGAGTTGGTTTTCTCTGCTGATGTGGAGATGTGTGGTTGTGAGTATCAGCGAGGTGGCAGATTACCAGCAGCACATACGCTGATGATGAGTGATGATGATGAGTGCTGCTCAGGAGGTTGTGGGGCTTGTGTATACACACCCCATCTCTGCTGTATCTTTGGTTTTGTTGTTGTTGATGTAAATTATAATGCTGGTTCTGTGATTCCTATACCAGAGGAAAATCATTAATATTTCAGACTGCCAGGCTCTTCAGGTGTCTTGGGTGACATGGCTGTTTCTTATACTTTTTAATTACAAACATAATACTTGAAGGAAAAATCCTAAAGCTGAACCTCTGTAGCTCAGAAAATAGGAGCAGAGCAATCAACAAACATTGTTTTCTTGTTGATAGGGAAGCTGTTCTGAAAGAACAGACGCTGCAAACTGTTCCTTATTGCATTGAAGTTCACCAGCCACCTGCTACATTTAGTGGAGAACAACAAGCTCCCATACACAGATTCATGCAGAAATTGAAACGGTACCATCTTTTGTAATGGTTATTTCACAGGGCAGAAAGGGAATTTTGAAATTGGCTTAAGTGCAACAAACCCAGAATACTCTCTGTGCCCCTTATGTCTCATTCTATACAAGGACAAAATAGTGCAAATCTTCCAGCAAGGCGGGAATAAAAAGCTCAGCCAGCACCTCAGTATTTATTACTGTAATAGTAAATCACCTCTGTCTGCCTAGGAGATCTGTAAAACATACCTGCTGAGGGCAAGAGGAGGCACAGGCATGAGGGGCTGAGTTCTGTTTCTGATAGTTTTGTCATGATGTTCTTAACTAAAATTCTGCATTCATGTAGCTGCACCTTATTCTTAGTCCTGGGGACAGATCCTGGGGCACATAGCAGCTCTTACCTTCTGCAATGCATTTCTCACTGGGTATGAAGTATCCGAGAATTTCTTTAAAGAGGAGGAAGAGGACAGGCAAGTTTTATCTCACTGCTAGGTGTGTTATAGAAAGGCCTTAACAAATTGCAGTGTATTGCTTTTTACTGAAGATGAAAAAATTGTTGCAGGGACAGGTATTTGAACTGAAGAATATATTTCTACATTAAGAAAAGGCAGTTAGTCTCAATGAGGCCCCTGGGAAATGTGATTGACATTAAAAACAATCCTATTTTGTTTTATTATATTCCTGCAGTAACCAGTCTTAGCTTCTCATGTGGTTAGATACCTGTTTTTTCATATAATTCTGAGTACAAAAGGAGCAGTAAAAAACATTCTAAGTGTTGGAAAAACAGCACTCTCTTTTCTCTGTCACATTTTCACTTGTAGGAACTGCTTTTCATACGGCACTTTTTTCTTGCATTAACATAAGACCAGATACAAGAAACTCAGTCCAAACAAGTAAGTTGGAACACGTCCCACAACCTGATCAAAGTGGTGTCTCAGGCATAGTTCTGGTCATCTTTTTGTTGTACTTAACCCCCCTCTTTGAGTGGCAGCTCACCTCCCTTCCAGCTTTGCCACCACCTCAAGTAGAAAGATGCCTTTACTTCAGGAAGAAATACAGCTTACTGGTATTCTCTCTACTGCAAGGGCATTTTGTATTTGCACTCGATCAACACAGTGCCTGTTTGATGTGAAAACTGAGTATGAATTCTTTGTTTTTCTCTTTTTGTTTGTTTTTTCTTTTTTCAGAAACCAAAACAAAAGGATTGGCATCCTCCTGGAGGATTTATTTTAGGACTCTGGGCACTGATCATCATAGTTTTCTTCAAAACGTATGGAATCAAGCACATGAAACACGTCTTCTGAGTTCAAGCAAACAAGATGATTGCATTGACTGCTATGTTGGATTCGTTGGCATCACATGAGTTCTCTGTACGTGTGTCATGGTTGGAGTGAAAAACAGTGTTGAGATATTGCTTCTAAAAGTTGTTTTGAAGTCATGTCTTCTGTGCTTTCTTCTGCAAAGAGTCTGCCAAATGATTTTGGTGTTACTGGTCAGAGATCCCATTTTATGTTGTCTTGTTTTAAACATATTTTAATGCTTTTCTGGGCAATTTTTCTGTCTGGATAAACTTAAAAAAGAGGACAGACCTAAAACAACTAACAGAATTTCTGAGGTTGTGAATTGTAAATGGGCAAATTTTCTCCCCCGTATATCAAAGTAAATCTTAGAAGTAGTCAATCTACCACTAAAGAACTAGGCATTGCACAGAATATTATTTAAGGTGTCATTTTATCAATGTCAAGCCATTTTGTAGGCTTTGGCATGATGTATTGAAAGCTTTCTTCACAAAAATAAACATACCCTAGAATATATGGATTTTTTTTTTTTCTTATTCTTTCTTCTTCCCTGTTAAAGACAACCTTTAGATCAGTCCTCTCACCTCAGGCAGTTTTGAGCCTAGGATTCTATGACTTGGTGAAAGTGAAACAAAAATACATGATGAGCTCACTGCACTAACTTCAAAACATGCTCCAAAAAAGTGAAACTGACTTCACCATGTCCACGAGGAACCCTTCACAGGTGTGGTATTTTTCACTGCATACAATATGGACTTGGATGATTTCAGGATCTTCAGTGCATTGGATTTTTGCAGAGAAGAAGAAAATCGACTCTGGCAGCAGAATGAAAAATGTTATAAATTGTTCTGTTTTTCTGAGCTCTTGGAAAACGAGCTTCATCACCTAGGTTTTGTAAATCCTGTTTTGGCATACTGATTTGTTCTTCTTGGGTTTTTACTGATGAATGTATGCTAAAAGGGTTTTGTCTGTATAATATACTGATATTAGCAAAGAGAAGGGCAAATTGTGCATGTATAGAAACAAGTCTGCCAGCAAGGATCGCTTTTGCAGTATGCTTTTGGAACCTGTTCTCTAGCTTAATCATAATAAAGCTTACATGATGCATACATAGTGTAAATGCTAGATACAGCTCTCTAAAAGTTATTAGGAAATATTTATAATCACACATAATATTAAAGCCAATATGTTTCTCTTAGAATGGTGTTGAGCATTTTCATGTTGCACAGAACAGGCAAATCTGAGAGTGTAAACATTTTTGTTGTCCTTTTTTCTTCTCTTTCAGGTTTGTTGTGGCATCATGTCCTCGGGTCAGGGGTAGCAAACTTGTCAGAGCTCACTGGGGGATGGTGCAGAGGAGGCAGCCATGGAGGCTCTCAGCAGCATCCAAGGGCTGATTCCCAGAGAACAATGAGAACAGCAGTGCAGTATAGCTCTTGAGTACTAAAACCTTATTTTTTTTCTCTATACACCATCTAGGCTTGGAGAGGATAAAAGTACAAAATGATCTGTATCAGGATGTAAACACTCACCTGCTACACCTTTGTTGTGCTTTTTGGTGAACAGCAGCAGTTGTTTTCAGTAGCTCACTAAGCACCAGGAATAGGAATTAATTTGCATTTAAACCAAAAGATTTTCTACACCACTATCCTTGTAATTCTGCAAACTGATATTCTGTGCTAAGTAATAGTAGGGGCTTCTTCACAGTTTGATGATGAGCAAACAGTTTTTATATAACTGTTGCACAGGTACCCCCTACCAACAGCAGTGCAACTTCCTGTGAAAGATGAAAGCTGTAGTTGCTGGAAGTGGTGGATGGGCCTGAGCAGCATTCAAAGTATTGGAGCTCGGATCTCTACACAATGTATGGGGTTCGGGGTTGTTTTTTTGGATGGTACCTTTCATAAGCAATGACTTTCTATCCAAAACCTGATGCAGTGGTGACTTTTCTGAAATTCGGAACACATTACCTCCCCCTCACCCCAGCTATTTCTAATACAGCAATCAACTAAGATCTGCTGTAGACAGACTGTATAGAAATGCAGATAGACACTATAGAAATGTGTAGACCCAGTACAGAAATGAATCCTACAGAATTTCTGAGAGGATTTGCTTAGCTTTCATTTTTTAATCCAGCCTTTGATACTCTTTTTCAATTGTAACAAATATTTTTTAATCAAATATTCATTCTATAGGCAAGTTTTGTCACACTTTAAAAAGTGGTGAAAGTGAAGTTGATAGAGCTTTGTGCCTTGCTTCGGTTGCAATTACACTTCTCAGGCTCCTCAGGCCTTATTCAGTTTTTCTCTTTCCCTCTTTCAACCACCTTTTGCAGGAAGCAATAGATAGAAACACCTACAGAACGCAGCTGAATTTTACAAGTAGCAGAGGATGCCAAAGATCCTGTCTTCTTAAAAGCTTATTTGCTGGGGGAGAAGGAGGCAATTAGGTGGGTTATTAAAATGCAATTTATGAATAGAAGCACTCAGTAAGTGTGCCTGTGAAGGTGATTAAATTGAAGTGAGAACAACAGTTTGACTGGAACGCAGCAAACTGTGCTTCAGGCAGTTCCTACGTTTTTCTATGCAGAGAGTGGGGAGCTTAAATAGATCGTTCTCAGAATCACCATAAAGTTGCCTGTGATAGACTTTATGAGACGGGATTTTCCATACTGTGATAACTTTTGTTCCTTGAATAGTTATAGCCTGAAAGCAAGTATAGACATGTCACAGAATTGTCTATCAATGCATTTTGTACACTTACTTATTTATTTAAATCTCGTAATCTTTTAATTTTCCCCAGAAGCTCTTCAAACTCAGTTTGGGATCTGGGCTGCAGGAACCAGCCAGGTCATTCTCACTTACAAACCAGTTGTGTTTTGCAGGCTAGACTGTGCTCATGCAATAGAGATGCTTCCTCCGTTGTGCACAGATGATCTTTGTAGTGGAAGCCATCAAACAAGCCAGATTGCAGTCTCTTGATGTTTCTTTGCATAGAAACTTCTAGAGCAAAGTGAGATGTCAGCATTTTGTGAGTCTCCATAGATAAATTTGTGAACCAAGCATGCCCAGGCTCACAGGATTTTGTACATTCATGTCTGCACCATATACCATGTAACTGCATTGACAGGTCTTGCAGCAAGTGTCATAGCTATTGTTTAGAATACTCATGGATGATAAGGTTGTTTCATTTCATTTCAGCTTTTTCAGGATCAGTGGCATCCTGGCCTGTATTAGGAATGGTGTGGCCAGCAGAAACAAGGAGGTTATTCTTCCTCCATACTCGGCGCTGGTGAGGCCACACCTTGAGTACTGTGTCCAGTTCTGGACCCCTCAGTTTAAGAAGGATGTGGAAATGATCGAGCGCGTCCAAAGGAGGGCAAACGAGGCTGGTGAGGGGCTTGGAGCACAAGCCCTGTGAGGAGAGATTGAGAGAACTGGAGTTGTTTAGCCTGGAGAAAAGGAGACTCAGAGGTGACCTTATCACTCTCTACAACTTCTTGAAAGGAGGTTGTAGAGAGGTGGGGGTTGGTCTCTTTCACCAGGCAGCAATGGACAGAACGAGAGGACACGGTCTCAAACTGCGCCAAGGAAGGTACAGGCTGGATATTAGGAAGAAGTTTTTCACAGAAAGAATAATAAGATATTGGAACGGTCTGCCCAGAGAGGTGGTGGAGTCACCATCCCTGGATGTGTTTAAAAAGAGACTGGATATGGAACTTGATGATATGGTTTAGTGGAGGTGCAGGGCAAGGGTTGGACTTGATGATCTTAGAGGTCCCTTCCAACCTGGTGATTCTATGATTCTCTGATAGCATTTTGTTGGTCTATGCCAGCAGAATCTTTTTGTGTCTGTGTGGCTGTCACCATGAAATGCTGTCATCTTAGTGTAAGAAAAGAACATGGGCTGTTCCAAAGCCTCTTTATAAATATCATTAGTGATAGCACACCTGTTCCAGAGAGGGGACTCAGAGTTTGTGGGTTTTGGTTTATCAGTTGTTTTTTACCCCCAAAGCTGGTCTCCATTATTGGCTACAGAAAAGCAAGTATAATCTGATTTCAGTTCCATTGTAGGGTGTCTGCAGATCAAGCCTGTTTCCATCTCATGTTTCAGCAGTCAGGATTTCCATTCCCTGGTACCACATGCACAAAATGTACTGGACATGAATGGATCTCGTGGACTCATGTGCCTTCAGATGGATATCGCTGCATGGTAAAGCAGGGCTGTGTTGACATAGTACTAAATCAGTGATTTGTGAAGGAGGAAATACCAGATTCAGCTGTAAATTTACCATGGATGGAGAGGATTTGCAAAGTGGCAAGGACAGGGAGGGGTTGTGCTGTATTCCTGTAAGAGAGGTTTGAAGGACTGACCCTCTGAGGCAGACAAGTGAAGTGTGCAACCCTGGCAATCCCAGTACTGCAGTGTAGCATTCAGGGGTTGTTATGAAGCTCAACAGCTTCTTCTCTGATGGATAGTTAAGAGGGAAGGAATTAAAAGAAGCTTCTGGTCTAAAGATTTCCAAAACCTGACCTAATTACTCCTTCAGTATAGATGGGGAAATGAGATGCTGCCAATTGCTGATAATTAATTTGATCCAGTGCTTTATTGCGTTGTGCAGTGAAAAGCTTCTACAAGTTCAGGGTTGTTTGGACTTCATAAGAACAGGTGAAGTGGAAGGCAGTTCATGAAGTAGGAATGGTGCATTTCACAGAGATCATGGTATTTGGAGACAAGGCAACCTTTGTATATGGTGCAATCTGGGGATAAAGATTGTGTGTAGCAGAGAACTTGGTGTGCCTGTGTACAGACCTTCCAGCTCTGTCTGTCACACAGCACGGTGTGACCTGGTACAATTTTACCATGCTTTAGACTAACCCACGTTTGGACTGAGAACAGGCATAAAATATTCACCCAAGAGACGAATCTCTCCATTAAGTGACGAGCTACAGAAAATAGCAGTGTGTATAATGAAAGCGTCTTCTGAACCATCGAGCTCTATTCCCCTGGAAAATGAAGATTGAAACGAGGCAGTGCTGATGGAGTGGAAAGTTGTGGCTTAGTTGCAGTGGCTGTCCTGCAGAAGTTTCTTTCCAGTATTCTACAAATTGAATGCATGTGCCACAGAAATTTTCGGCATTCACTTCAACACTTCTGTACAATAATGAGCATAATAAACTTTGCATTTTTTTAAGTTGTGAAAAGCAAATTTAAACCCAAAACAGAAACCCACAAGAGAAATGTATTTCTCTTGGAAGAAATCCTCTGCTGTGTGCACTCTACTGTTCTTTCTGCTTTCCCTCTTTCTGTGAGCTTTTAAAAATAATATGCTGTGGGGAAATGCATCTGGGAAGTGTGGGTGCTTTATGATGGAAACTTGTATAGGCAGGCTAACACTGAAATCAGCATTTCATAGCACTAATTTGACTTGCAAGTTCTTTAAATTGAGTTACTTTTTCTCCCTTAATGAGGATTTCTGCCTGATTTAGTGATTAAATTGATAGCATTTAAGGTTTTGGTTCAAAGTTTATGAAGGCGTCTGTTAATGTCTGTGCCATGTCTTCTTCCCCACGCAAATATTAAGAACTAAGTTTTTTTTCCCTTTAATGTATATGCACAAAGAGCATCGAAGCCTTGTCCAAAACTGAGCCAGGTTTGCTGCTCTGGCCAGCAGGCTGAATAAAGAAGTGTATCAGTAGAAGTTACTTCGGTGGCATCACTTAGAGCAATCCATTGACCAGAATAAGCTATAGCAGGAGCAGACTATTTTGAGTGTCACAGCAGTGCTGGCAAAGCTCCAGCTTAGTTGCTATTTCTTTTGAAGCAGGTTTTTTTTTTTACACTGCTGACCACTACATTGCTCTGGCGACAGCTCTGCAGAGACCAGGCCACTGGGCTCTGGTTTATTTGGGTGATTCATGGCATGTCGTACTAGTTTCTATGTCACTGTTGACTAATTCGAGATAGCAATTACATTTCCTTTCTTGCCTGCCCCAGGACTGACTGGAAGCATGCTGTCATGTATTAAATGCATGACTTGATCCACTGGTTTTGTGTGCAGTGAGCATTTAAAGCTTAGGCTTTGTCCTTCTATCCTGTTCCACTACAATGGTGCCTGTTTCCTTCGTCAGATGCTTTGATATTTACCAGTGAAGAGTGTCACTAAGAATTAAACAGAGCTGTTTGGGTTTTGTTAATTTTTCTGTACTGGTTTTCCTGTGCAGGTTAAATTTGTGGCTCAAAATACCATGACTCAGATTGTGATGATTTTAGGAGTCCTCTTACCCTCCTCAGTCTTTATAGTGCAAATGGAATGACAAATGGACATCAGTGTATCACTGCAATGTGTGTTTGTGTTCTGTACAAATCTTTTTGTCCCCTTCCTTCCCTGCATTTGTCCCTACCTTTGAAGTCTTGTTTGGATAGGTTTTCTCCCCGTGTTTTTGTTGCTCATTTTTGTATAGCTGTTCCATCTCTTGCAATCTCATTTGCAGCTGAGTGACGAGGTAGCTTTTTAGTGTTTCATGCAATGCTTGACTACAGATGTAGAGGCATATTAAAAATAATACTGTATGGGAAGTATTCCAGTTTTGTCCAACACAAACAGTCCCAGTGAATACCAGTAACCTCTTTCCATTTTGGCTTTGTGTGCAGCCTGGTTACAGCAAGGATGCAGTGAGGGGAAGCACATCCTTGCTCACTTATTTTGCCTTTTTTGTTAAAACATAAACCTAACCTGAGCTCTTGCTTTAAACCACACCAAATGGTTCCCTTCAGAATTTCCTTCAGTTTGCTGTTAACAGACTTGCATCATGTTATATGTTTGCAACCTAACAGGCTCCAACTGATCTGATAGCCAAAGTGATGTCAGCAAAATACTAAAACCTTATACCTTGCTAAATGCACTTTATTCCTGTGTCCTCCTTATATATCAGGAAGTATCTAGTGTCCTAAAAGCTACTGATGCTATCTTAACAGCTGTCTGGGTTGTGTGAAGGATTAGGTGTCACTGGGCATCTCCTACTGGAGTTAAACTTGTTCTGACAAACCAAGTTACCATGATGACTTTCCTTGGCTGCTGGAAAGGTACAGTCTTGCTCTCTGAGCTGGATGCTTTGACATTGCTTTCAGTAAAATGGGTGTGTTGTTAGATCTTGTGGTTGCCTTGCACGTTGAGTGTGGCAGGGCTGTAACTGGGCTCTAGTGTGTGAGCTGATGTTCACTGTACATTTTTTTTTGTCCCTCTGTGTATTTTATGTATCTGTTTATGTAGGGTCTAGCTCCTGTATCCTGTATCTACAAATGTCCTGTGGTAAATGACAAGGGAAAAGTACAGAAAAGCAGAGAAAATGTATTGTGATGTTTTCTGATGGAATTCTGCCTGTCACCTTAAGTTAATGATGTGTCTTCTTAGCCTTATTTCAGATGTTCAGATCGGTTGCATAGGTGAGGATCTCCTCTTTTATCCCATGGTACTGTCGTTTCTTTGGAAGTCTTTTAAGAGACACCTTGCAAAAGTAGCTGTAGAACTCCAAATGGATCTTCCTGTCCTCTTGCTTGAGAGAACTTGAAGAAATCTAAATAGATTTGCAGGGCATGGCTTTTATTATCAAAGCTTCATTACATCTTAGCCAGTGTATCTTCTTTATGCCTGGTACTTCTGGTCTTCATTACAGTTTTCCATCTGTTTGTCTGCATTTCTTGACTTGTCTTGTGTAGCTTCCTGTCTTGTCTTCCTGACAACTCCCAGTCAAAGCACTCCGCAGTGAACCAGGAACACTGTAAGTTGATCATCTGCTGAGTGGTTTCTCTGGCTTGATTTCATGTTCATAAGCAGACAACATGAAGAAGTGTCTCTCTTTTCTGCTGGCAGTGCATGAGCCTGTCCTGTGAGAGTTGAGTGCCCTCCTCCCACGGAAGTGAAGGAGATGCTGGTTTATAGCCTGTTTCTGCATGTCTGTGTTTGCCATGGAGCCTGTTCTACACGCAGCTGTCATAAAAGTCACCATCTTTGTCTCCGCAGTGATACTGAAACTCCATCCACATGGTGGTAAAAAGGTTTCATTTGACATTTTGGGCTTTGTTGTGATTTTCAATGTAGAAAACATTTAACAATCAAATGGTTTTAGTAGTATTTAGCATAAGCAAACCCATTTTAAACCCATTTTACAAAACATCCTTTGAGTTTTATACTTTTCTGCTTCAATACAGAGAAATTTCTCACAACCGTAAGACTCTCTCCTTTTTGTATTGCCTTTATTGATTGATTGATTGATTGATTGGATTGTCCTTAAATATTTCTCTTTTCTCCTTATAAAATCTTATACATGTGATGGGCAGGGTGTGCTTTTGCAGTAGGCAGCTGGAAACTCAGAATTAATAACTGTGGTACCAGAGAAGCTGAAGTACTGATACCTGTGAGGTTTTCTTCTCCTCTGCACTATGTTTTGGTATTTTAGAAATGTTCTTTCACTGTTTAACTCTTTATGGGGTTTTTGTTTAGCTTTTTAGGTTTGGGTTTTTTTATCCCAAAGCTGTTTTTAATTGAGCTAAGAATTGCATCTCCTTGCATCAAATAAACTTCCATTAGTCAGAGGTGATTACCAGAATTTTTCAAGGAGTTTATATGGCACTTGTGGTAGATTTGTAGAACACTGGAGTTTCTGCAGGACAGGCATTGCTCCTGTGCCACAGCTTTTCACTCCAGCTCCAGAAGGACTTCGGTCTTCATAGTCCAGGGGAATATAGCTTGACACACAAACCACATTTTATTCCTTACTCATTAGGTATTTGTCACTATGCCCCAAAATGTTTTTCCTGCTGTTTTTACATGACTGTGTCTTTGCTTCGTTAGAGCTATTTGAGGTAAACATCACTTAATCTGCTCTGAAGTTTGCCTGAGAAGTGCTGCAGGGCAAGACCCAGGTAAGCACCTCCTGCAAAATTTGATCCATTTTCACTCCTGCTCAGACATATGCATATGCAATAGGTGAAATTGCCATCATGTATTCTACTGGCTAGAGCCAGGGGTAGCTGTCAGCAGGTGTGAATCTCTCAAAAATCTAGTTCTAAGGCTGTAACTTGGTCTTCGCAAGTTTCATAACCTCCCCTTTCCATGTGTTCCTTACCCAGGAATAAACTATATTAACTTGTCTTTTTGAGGTGCTTTAACACTTTGGGTGGAAGGTTCTCTCAAAGTGAATGATGGTTTTGCTTTGTACCATGATGCTGGTACCATTGTGCCAAAGTAAAAGACAGCAGTATCTGGACTTTTCTGTTCTTAGCTGCAGAGATACTTTTTTATCATTCTCAATTCCAGTTGTACATCTCACAGCATTTCTTTGAGATGAAAAAGAGCTACTCTGGTGAAGCCAAGCATAAAAGTGTAAGGTATGCACAGAGTTCAGAACTAAAGTAACACAGATCTTGAAATTGCTGATGTCTGTAAACACCGTTTTGCAACAGTTTTTAACATGTGAACTGATGTGTGATGAAGATCATGAATCGATCAAATTATAGTGAAGAGTATAAGATGAGAGCATAGGCCAGGGAATGGAAGCAGTGCCGAGTTTGTACTGTTTCTCTCTGGTCTGGCAGCATTTTCTATCATAAATCTCTTTAGTTTATAACTAGGCTATAAAACCTTGGTTTGGGCTGAAATGTAGCAGTATATGCTGTGGTTCAAAAATTGTGCTTTTACAGAAAAATACATCAGTAATTTGTAAATTAAAATCACAGCACTTTAAATGCTATTTATATTCCATATAAATCTGCGTGATCAATCCTGTTTAAAACTTGCTGTCTCCTTTGCTTCATCAGATTCATTTTGCAGTGAGTTTTATATACACACGTCATGACTTACTCTTAAAAAATATTCTTTTATACTTCTTGTAATTAGAAGGGGGAACTTGCTGAGACTTGAAGAGGTTGTGAGGTCAAGGCTGAAGTGAGTTTTGGGGTTGTTTTACTTAAAAGACTGGATGTGTGTATGGGTAACAAGAACGCAGTTGTTATTAACAGAAACTGAAGAAGGAATATTTACCATCCTTAGGGTTGCTCTATTAGAAGTTAGGATATTTATTGTCAGTTTATCCCATGTTTCTTCTTTACGTTCTTCATGCTTCATCGGCTCTACTTGGTATTGACCAGTGTTTCAGACAGGAACAAGCATGTGGAGGACAACAAAGCCTGTCAAGTCCTCATGTTTCTACTGAATACTGAAAGTAGATCAGTGCAATCAATATTAAAATGATTTTGTTTTAAAAATAATGTAACAAAACATTTAGCATACACATCCTGTGGCCCTTCGGTAATGGAAAAATAAGAGCTCTATTTTAGAATGGCAAGGTCTTTTTATTATTACATCACTAATAACAAAAGGATAGTGGCATCAGAGGACCTCCTATGATTTGTATGATCTCTTTGCAGTCCCATTAGAAATTATCTGTAATCAGTTTGACAGAGTTCATCAGTTTGAGCAATATATGCTGGTTGCATGCCCCAGTATGCATGCTGAAAGGGATGTTCAACTTACCATTAGTTCAAAATCCATGCTGTCTTTTGTAGAATGTTGTGAAATCAAGTGGAAGGAATAAAACATCAGTGTAAGGAGGAGAGTTAAACACCAGCTGACAAGAGCCAGGTTACAAGCAATTGGCAATAGTAGAGCTTTGTGCTCAGTTTGTATGCCAAGAGGAGTGTACCAGGAAGAACACTAAAAGACAGCTTTTAAGGCAAAAGAAGGTTTAGTTTCTTGCTCTTTGATAGTGTGGAGGGCTGCAGCAAGGAGATTGGCTCTTTCAGGCCTGCCTTTCCGCTCCAGGCAGTGTTACAGGGGTAGCAGTTTTTGCCGACAGGGCAGTTCACTTTGTCCCCAGAGAATTGGGGTATCTATAAGGTAGCTGCAGCTACTGCTGTCCAGTTTTGGGAAGACCGTGGGTTATAAGTGGGTTTAAATGATAGTGAGTTTGGTCCCAGTTCTACGTATCTCCTCTAAGGTTCAGCTTCTTGGATTTAGACATTTTAAGGTAGTATTTTTGTTCTAGCTTTAGTAGTTGTCTAATGGGAGACATGTTTTGTCACCTGAGGTATAACTTTTCATGCAATAGTTAACTCCTACTGATTACTTTGAAGAAATTAGAGATTCAGTGGTTTTGAGGCAAAAGGAAAAATAATAGCGTAACTGAAATCTTCTTTATTCACAAGAAGCAATGTAACCCAGTAATTCACACTGTGAGGCTTCACTTACAGCACTCTCATTGTCCATCCTGTGGCTTGCCATGCACAAGTGCTTAATGAGGAAACTGCCAAGTGTAACTTTGCTTTTTTCTAGGGGACAGTTTTGTACTCGTGAAACTCTTTTCACATCCCATCTTGAACATGATCCAGGATCTTGGAGGTCAGTGGAGATCTTGGAACCATTGGAATGCCAGGATGTTTGCAGCTGCAGTGTTGTAATACTTTGTTTTTGCTAGTGTGGCTGGTATTGTAGAACCTGGTAGTTTGACATCTTGATTTCAGAGATTTGGTCATGGTGTTTCCTGTTTTGTAGTCTGTTCCCTCAGGAGGGTTGCTTCCTCAGCCTCTTGCAGTGCTATAAGAGGCAAAAAAGAACACAACCCCTCCAGTCTTAGCCTTCACTGAAAAGCGTGCTGCTATAACCAGTGATCTTTTTGGATAAATTTTGCCCTTCTTCCTCCCACCCCTAATTAAAAAACAGCAGCTTGACAGCACAGCAGCAAATGCACATTAATGTCAAACAGAATTTTCACTATCGTTTTCTTATTAACATAGGACATCAGTATGTAGAGTTAGCTAGATCTGCACATCTAACATTCTTGCTGTTAAAGGCTTTAGGCTGGAATAGAGCCCCAGTTTTTAAAAAGAAATGCAACATTTGCAGATCAGATATTGATTACATGCTATATAGAATTCTATTTTCGAACAATTTTTATAAATAAAAAGCTAGGCCTTTCAAACCATCAGCAATATTAATTTTGGATTTGAAAGATAAACAGCCACCTAACTGTGAATTAGAAAAATACTGGCCTAGGTTGCATAAAAACCTCCTTTAAATAAATACTGTAAGTTTTCACTATGAAAATTCAGTGGCATTGTACTTTAAAAAACCATAATGATGTAACCATCTGTAATGATGCTCAAGTTGTTTATCACAAATCACATACACATACAGGAAGTCAGATGGCCAAAAAAGGCTATGTATGGGATTAACACACAGCTCGACAGAAAGTACTCTTGGTAGGCTCTGCTCCTTCATCATAACTTCCTGACTGTTGCAGTGATCAACTGCAAATCCCGGCACCCTTCTCGCAGATGTTGCCTTGCCGTTCTAGAAGGTCCAACACCCTAAAGGCTGATAGAGAAGGTAACTGTGGTTGTGGTCTTGTGCATTCGCCCCTCAGACCACTGGTTTAATCTCAGGGTGGTTTACAGTGAGTGGTTCTGGCTTCCAGTCTGGTTGGAAAAAGTGGATATTGAATGTCCGTGCCCAGTTCTCAAACACTCGTTTCTCTGTGATGAAACGGTGGTGGCTGCCCTTCCGTCCCCGCTCGTGTGACATGTACATTGTGCATTCGTCAGGTCCCAGAGGTTCATAATAATGATAAGGTACTGAAAGATGATTAGGATCTCTGTGGAAGAAAGAAAATAGATGGAAGACCGAGATGTTCTTTTTCACTGATTGAAAAGATGCTATCTTTAATAAACTGATGGGCTTCAATCCACTTTTTCTCCCAGTTAAACCAAATTTCTAGGTTGCTGCATTGGTTTTGCATATTTAATACATAAGAATATGGCAGAGGTGTTTTCTTTGTTCTTTCTATTGCTCTCCTTTAATCGCCTCCTCCCAGTTAAAGAAAGGACAACAGTAGCTCAAAACCAAGGGAGAGTGCTGCAGGGCTGTGTTACTCTGAAATTTGAAGCAAAGTGCTTAAAAGAGATTTATATCTAGATTGTGATTTGTAAAAAGCCTTGCAGAGGTGTTTACTGGGCTGAGGGAGAAGGGGAAGAGAGAGATAGAGGGAAGTGGTTATCTGTGTCACATCAGCTCAGAGCATTCCCAGCATGGTACACGAGGTTCTGAGGGCACGTTGCTGAGTGCATATGCATGCTAGGTCAGTGATAGAGTCAGCTGTTGCTGGTTTTATAATCATACATCTGATGCACAAATGAGTTCTTTCTGATTTTACAACAGCAACTTTCATGTATCTAAGCTAAAAATTAAAACTGTTCTGCCACAATATCCTTCTGACACTGCAAGCCCACTGGCATTAACCAGCAGGAAATGTGTGCTCTTGTGGTGACACACAGGATATGCTGAGGACCAAGTACGTATTTAGGATGAAGTTCATTTTAGCAGTTCTAACCTCAATGTTTTGATGTTATGTTCTGTAAAAGGCACATCTGTATTAAAATAAGCCAGTGATTCATTCTCCTTTTGTTTTACTCTCTGTTAAACTGCACCTATTATGTTTTTACTTTGGGCACAGGCATTTTGGGCTGACAAGGACTCATACAACCCTCTGTCATAAATTCAAAGAGAGATGTCCCAGACAGAATTAACCCAACTGTACCGATCTCCACAGCTCCTATCAACAACCTATTTTGTGGTGGCAGAAAAATAAATCCAAATATTACCATTTAATGAAGTCTTGGAACTGTTCTGTGTTAAAGCCTGAGCTAAACAGGACCCTAGTACAGAGCAAGAAATCTCATGCAGATTCTGGGCTGTCAGCTGTAATACAGAGTTGATTATTTTCATTTTGAAGAGGTAATGTTTAAGCTCACTTTCAATTGACTGCATCTACAACCTGTCAGTATTTCATCCTGGTCATTATTTTTACTGTGTAATTCTGTCACCTACACAATTCTCTAATTTTTCTTATTTTACCATTATCCATATAGTATATGCACTGGTAATGTACAATACTGCTGCTGCTTTCCATTTGTACCATAGATTAATGTTTTAATTCAATCAATCTAGCTTCCCGGTAACACAACACAGTGATCAATCATACAGAATAACAATAAAATTACATTTCTAGAATAAGATGGATTCTAAATTTACTATATATATATTCCCACTGGAATACATAAGAGTGAAAAGAAATCCTTCAATACCTCACCTACAGAAAACATATTTGTAATGTAAAAAATAACCCTAATCTAATACTTTTTTAAAAGCTACAACTATTAGATCTCAATCTTCAATTAATTTTTACAGACCTTTTTGATAAATTGGACTCTTATTATAATCTCTTAAATGAATTATTTTTATGGTTACTGTTAAGTCTAACAGGATGCATTTTAATGTACTAAATGCATAGGCTTCTGCCTCTCATTTAGACTGCTCCTCCTCTCTGTACTGAAGCTGGATTCTACTCTTGTGTTCTTGAGGGTAAACCTGTGTTGCTGTGGGTAAATGAACTGCTTTAATGTTTGGATTAGTAAAGTTGAAATCAGACTTTGAACAAATGCAGTCACACAGCACTGCAGTAGATCTGGCCAGGATCCTCCTCTGTCTGTTTCCTCACCCTAACCCTTTTTGTTATGAAGGCCTCACTTGGGTTTGCAGAAAATCAGTTGCTGTATGTCCCTTCCCTATTCCTTTGCTATAACTGAAATTAGCAATGGATGGAAAGTCGGGTCCTTTTTTTTTTTCCCTCCACACGAAATCCAAAGTATACAGGTACAGGGTGCTGGTGGACGAAATAGAGGAAGGAAAAAAGGCTTGATAGTGATCTTCTTTCTTCTCCCTCACTGTGGTAACTTAGTATTTACCTAGGGTTGCGCTCTCCTGTTGCCTCTTTGAAGAATCATTTTGAAGCCTCCCAGTAAGTACTTTTTCTCTTACATTACTCGTATTCTACCAATGGATATTTTAGCAATGGGTTCTCTTTTGAAGACAGGGGTTCCACATTGCATCAAAGGCTCTGAAGCTAGCACCAGAGTCTCCTAAGCCCTTAGCTCCAGGCTGTATAATGGGTCACTGGGTTTTGTGCTGTGGCCCATCAGAAACAATCCAGAGCCAACTGCTGCACAGAGCCTGGTAGGAGAGAGGCAGGGGAGCATGGTTTGGGCACCCTGTGGGGTTCAGGCATCCCCTGATGGGTCCTGTCAAGGCTTGCATGCAGGTCTGCTGGCTGAACTGGATGTGAATTCAATGCAAAAATGAAAATGGTGGTAGCTTTAGAGTAGCTCTCCAAACCTTCTCTGCAGCTGGCCGAGGCTTTGAGGCTAAATTACAAATGTCATATTTTGGATTTAGGAACTCTGAAAGACAACTTACTTAGGATGTTTTGTATGAAGTCTTTCTGCTTTCGTGTGAGTTCTGGATTCCACTAGATTGTATGCTAGTAAGGTTTGCGTTTGAACTCTGGCTTGAGTAGCTACACCATAACCCAAATTAACTGTACTGTGTTATCTTTTAACTTTGCAATTAGCTTGTGTCACCAGCAAATGAAATGCATGAGTAATTTCTATACAGAAATTGCTTGCCATCTCATTTATTAATGTAAAAACAGATGCTGTTTTATCACTGACTGATACTGGACATTAATCAGTATTTTGTCAGACTTTGCATGCATATTAATATCACAGCTGGGAGAATCTAGGAAAGTTCCTCTGTAAAATACACTGTACTTCCTGCCTAACAGCCTGCCAGCACAGCAACCGCCTAAGCACTTGTAACCGGTGTCAGTCTTCTACTGTTTGCCACTTCAGTGCACATTTTCCCACAGATGGTATCCACCCACAGTGAAAGCTGAAAATACAGCAAACAGTGTTTGCCTCATCAGAAACAAGGCAGAAAAACAAGGGCATCCCATATCACATTTCGGTCAACATCTTCTTTTACAGATGAAGAGATATGATGAGTCTACCCACTGAAGCTATATGTACGCTTTGTAAAATAATTTGTACTTTGAAGGGTGAATAAAGGGTCATTAATATGTTGAGTGATGGGCAAGGTGCTATGCCAGGACTGTGAACCTTTCTGGATATTTTTTTTGCCTTCTATTCCTAGGATCCCATTTCTTTGAGCTCTGGAAGAGCCCTGTTTGCCAAACCAATTATGCATTTTGTTATTAAGGTAATGAAGTGAGATTCAGGCATATGGATGAAAGGGCATGACTGTCTCCCACACAGTTTACAGTCCTGTGAGCACCCCTTCTTCCATTAAGCCCCAGGAAATGTAATCTAGCAACAACTGCTTCTTTGCATTTGATTTAAAGCAATTGAAAGAGGAGAGGGGGAAGTAAGAAAACAGTAGATTTAAAAGATGTACCCAAAGGAATAAATTAAAGGATTTCAAATGCCAATTTACAGGCAAATTATCACAGATGGGAAATGGCCTGGCAGTCAAATGAGGATTCTTACAGGAAAATGATCTGGTTCCATAATTGGAGCAAAAATTATTCATATTAGTTAAAATAAGGCTTAGAATTAAGCTTTAAGTTTCTGGTAGTTCAAAAAGGCCCATGAAGAGGAAGGGGGGGGTTAAAGAGGGCTTTTCTCGCTAATACTTCAAGTCTTCCTTGCGTGCATGAGTAGCCAAAGATACCTTTAAGGAACCAGCCTCTTGCTGCTACAGATGCTCCAACGTTGGAGTTACTATAAGTTGCATTAAGGCTTGTCTGTGTCCTTCCCACATATTGCCGATGCTGTAGAGCCACCAAAAAGAAGAACAGCAGCACTGAAATGCCTTCAGGAATGGTGGTGCAATCTGTACACCACCATCTAGCTGCTTTCGTAGGGAGGCAAGAGGAAAATCCTCCATATCCCAGGTTAGGAGGGAGTCCTTCTTAGGTCCCTCCTAGAGGGAGCTCAGAGAGGGAAATGCTTCCTTTCTGGGGTGTTAGTTTGCTCCAGCAAAGGCTAGGATTGAGCACTGGAAAAATACATCAGGATGGCTTGTTTTCTTGTGAGAGGTGCACATGCTCTCCAAAATCTTTGCAATGTGCAAGGAAGCACAAGGTTTCATATTACTCTAAAATGTGCAAGTCAGATGTATTTAACAGCATGAGAGCAGTATCAAAGCCATTAACCCTTACTACAGCATAAATCTGTAGCAAAATAAAGGGATCCAAAGTAACATATAGCTTTGCTGTAAAGTACTAAAAATTTATAATAATCAAGTCACCAATTCCAGTTCAGCTATAAAAATCAATGTCCAGTGAAAGTAAATAGAAATGAACCTAAAAAATGTTGTTGCAATTAATAGTGACAAATCTTTTAGTCTGTACTCCAGACTCCTTCACCAGGCTAATTTCCCTGCATGGGTGGGATGCAATTTGGTTAATGATCTTAAGCTAATAATGTGTAGCAGAATCAACAGTATGATATTCACGGTACCTTTGAGATGTCCTTCACGTTACAGAAGTGATACTAATGGAGTTCCATGACAGTGATCACCCACACTCATTACTTACTCCACAAATTAATACTTAAAAAATAATGGGTACTGCTGCAGTTTAAATTTGGAGATACTAACTCTGAATAGAGAAAAGAGGTTTGGGTTTATTGTAATCTTAGTGATTCTTTTGTTGCGCAGCAACTGAAGGATGATGTATACTATCTTGTGCACACACATGAGAAATAGGGTGGGGTTTGTTGTTTGTGGGTTTGTTTGGCTAGTTTTTGTTTTGGTTTTTTTCATGGTAGGTTTATATTTTGTCTGACTGAAAACCAGGAAATGTGGCTTAAAATTACACAACATTTGTTTCTTTCTACTGTTCTATTTTGTTGTCTTATTTCTTTGAAAGGAAGCACTGTTCTAATGAGTGGCTAATGTCCTAATGAGTGGCTGAAGAGCAAACTAAGAAGGTTAACTGTATTTATGGCAAGAGATTCCTTTTGTAGATCTTCATGGATAGCTTCTTCCAGCATGGCAACTGCAGTTTTCCCCTTCATCACACGACAAATAAACCTGAAGTAAAGACACTTTATATTCTTTTCATTAAGAAATGACCTTTTCCTTTTCGTAAAATGGGTGAGTGTACCTTTATGGTAGGATTTTTTTATGCAGGCTATAAGCGTTGTTACAGCTATCAGTGGTAGGACTGAGTACAACCTTTTTTGTGTTATAATTCAGTATTATATCCATTTTACTTTAGGATGTATCCTAAAATAAAATGTATCAACTATATGAAAGCCTTTCATATGGTCTCTAACTTTACCTGAAAAGTTAGTATCGAACTTTGCAGTGAACTGTGGTCTTCTGCATTTTCAGATCATCAGTTTATTCAGGAATTACTTCCATGTGCCACTGGAATATTTCTGGAGTAAGACAAACCAGCCACTTACAGAAACTGAAGAAGTGTGTCTTGGCCAAATGCAGTGACAGGAGAACTGAAATGCTGTGCTGTGGAACGTATTTATGTTGTCTGGAATATCTGATCTGGTTTGTTATTTTCCTTGGAGAATTCATAACGAAATCTGGCAGTACATCACAGCACATTTATCATTAGTGTTCTGTTATAATTTGTAGAAATTCTCACAAAGTGGTATTTAGTGTTGACATTTTATAGCGTAATTTCTTCAGGGATTTCTGCTATGTGCCCAGGACAAATGCAAATTCCTGAATGAGCCTTTTAGTGCTCAGAAGGAAGTCAACGCAGTCCTGTTCTCTGACAGATAAACTAACCTGTCACTGCAGCCTTGCTCCTCTTGCCCCTGGAAAGCATCTTGAATTAGTCAATGGACCAGACCTCAGTGAGATCACTCTATTTGCAACAGAAAATTCAAACAAGTACTTCTTAGTGAAAGGGATTCATGAGCAGTTGCCAAAGCATTGCACTGATGCCATTGTTCCACACTGCCAGTACCAGCTCTGTGTGCATCACTGGTCACCGAACAGTGCAGATGGGATCAGGATTAAAGTGTGGGCACACAAGTACATTTTTCTGAACGCCCAGAGTGCCAGGCCTAGGAGTGGATGGACGGGTGATAGTTACTCAGCATAAAGATTGTTGATGTAAAAGAAATCTGTATGAATTTATACTAGAACAGTACTTTGCATCATGTGGCTAAACCTGATTTTGGTCTCGTAGCTGAAATCCTGAAGACTGTTGTATCATTGATCCATAGTGGGAAACCTTAACCAGCACCTTGCATCTAAGTGACACATATGTCTGGAGGCACAACATATCCATAAAATGTACCCAAGCTGTTAGTTCATAAACAGCATGGAAGGGTGTAGTGATTTAAGCTGAGCTCCCACTGGCAGAATTTGTGTGCTGCTGCTTCTGCCACTTGCAGCCCATGCCCTGAATGCCCCAAATGGGTGATTACAGGACTGATCATCTATTCTGTGTAGCTCTGAATCCTGTCTGGTTTTTGGTTTTGTTTGGTTTTTTTTTTCTGTGGGGATTATTTAGGAAGCTAGTTGACTGGAAGATTGGGATTTATGTGACAGATACAACAATTTTAATTGAGCTGCATAGAAAGTTCAATTTAGAAACTAGTCACTGTGAGATCTCTGTTCCTCTATTAGCTGAGCGGAAACTTTAAAAACAAAAGTAATGTTTTCCAGTTCTACTTTTTTTCAGACTAATTTCATGCCAATTATTGCATTACTTTTAGCTGATAAATATTCAGAGACTAAACGAAACCAGCAAGATGGATTAACTCTCCCACACTACAAACAACATGTTTAAATATTTTATATAACATAATTAAATGCTGTTTGTTGTCTTCAGAATCAAGTCTTTGGACGTGTTAATTAATTGCCTTAAGAGGGCTGAAGATGTTGCAGAGAAAAAAAGTGAAAAGATTCAGATATTCATCTGTAGCATTCAACCTTGTTGGCTAAAAATGGTTCCAAAATAATTCCTACCTGCAGAAATCCGGTGGCACCATGCCATAAACATTTATCCTGTCACAGAGCTCTAATGCGATAGACATTGTGAACCAGCCCGTGCTAAGCCAAGTGTTGGATATCTTCCTGAAAGCAAAAACATAATTAAGTTTCTAGGCTGACAAATAATTTGTGATACATCTGAAGCAATTTCTGGGCATTTTAATTTATTCTTGTGAAAGGTTATGAAAGTTGGGCAACCAAGACTACCTTGCTTGTGCACCTTTTAAAGGCTTTTGCGAGTGTCTTCTGTCAGCAGACTAATCTATGCAGAAAACCTTGCTGTAATTAATTTTGGGCACAGCAATGTTAATATTTAGCTGACCTTTTGTTAAGTTTACTGTAAGTGACTGAATCTCCATGTGCTATATTTATAATCTTCTGCTAGTAACGTATACACATCTATAATCACTTACATACTAAGTGCTCAGGAAGATGCATCATGAGGGGTAAAGAGGGCTGCTTAAAATGCTGCCTCCCACAGCATGCAGAGGAGTGTGTCTCCTGGAGCGAGATTGAGCCTTACATGCTTGGTCTTAACCCTCTTTCCTCTTACCTTGTCCATGATTTGATTTCTAGAAGCTCCCAGAACCTCACTGTGACTGCTGGCAGGAAACTCTTAGCCACTATGCCTGTCCCTTAGCCAGCTTGGGAGTGAATCTGCCTGGAGTTCCCTCCCTGTCAGGTGGGCCCTCTGAATATGAGTGACAGTGCTGCAAGGGAGCCCTCTAAGACAGCTCCTTTCCTGGCCTTCTCTGCAAGATGGGAGAAATCTTTAAAAGAAGCACAACTGATCTCAACATTATTTATGCAAAATAGGACAGATCTCCATGTAACTGTTCACAGATGCAGATTTAGAAGCTGTGCTTAAACTCTCCTGTAGCACAGGGTCTGATCTGCAAAATGGCAACAGTAATGTTTGGTCTTCCTAGCACTTGTCAGTTGTTGCAGTTTAGCATGCAAGAGCTGGGTACTGTAATGGTTACTGGCTGCATGGCACATACACCGAATGTCCTGGTCCTATGTGAAGTTCCTACACTGTCCCTGTGCTGGGGGGAATGTTGGCAATCTTGTAACAGGAGGATCAAGGCAATGCCAGAGAGAAGCACGTGTTAAAGGTGTTGTAAAGACATGTTTAGGGGCAGCCCTAAAGAACCGAGTTGGGCACCTCTCTTAGAAATGGAGGCACATAAAGCTGGGTATTTGCTCCAGCAAAAACAAGTTCACTCAAAGTCTCCAGATGTTGTTAAAGGAGACAACTGGCCTCCCTAATGGCTCCTCACTCAGCTAAAGAAGCGCTGCAGGAAGAAGTTCAAGCTAGTGTCATCTGCGAGCCAGAAAGGCCTCAGATTCCTGATGGCAGCCTGTCACAGTGATTGGCTGTCCTTTCATCTCTTGCTAAAACTGAGGCATGATGAGAGCAAGCACAGGCTCATGGATGGCTTGTGTGCTGTATCACATTGTACTAATGTGGAATATACATTAACCCCATTCTACTACACCTATATCTGCCTGACACCTGGGAAGTTTTGTGAGCCCCCCCAGAAAAGCATAGCAAAGAACTCTCATCAGAGCAGTCACCCAGGAATCCCAGGTCTTGACTGCAGTCCAGGGCCATCTTTTACAGTTACAGCAGAATACACCACAATCCTGGCAGCAGGGACTTGAAGCCACAACAGCTACTGCAAGTGCCAGGGATCACTAACGAGTAAATCTGTAGGAAAGCAGCTTCCTAAGCTAATGCTGAACAAGTTGGTTCCAAATAGGTCACCTAAGGGCAGCAGGAGGGAGATGTTTTGAGCATTGTCAGATTAAGTAATGCCTTATACGACGGTTCCCAGTTTCCTCAGTGAGTTAGACTATTACAAATTAAAACCCCCCAAGGGGTAGTATCAATACCTGCTGCTTAAAAAGCACTTCTAAACATATGGGAACTCTAATCAAAAGTGTCTGAAGAGTGCTGGAGAGCCTATGTAGTTTGTCCTGTTCTTGTTGGGCATCTGACAGTGTGTGAACACCTGAAATGTACATTTTTATTGCTCCTGACATACAGATTTTCAGGCTAAGCTAGCATTTGGAGAATAACATGATTTAAGCATCTCATTAGTTCCAATTATGGAGCCTTATTTATTTTCTGAATTTGCACTTAAGCTTGGGGGTGGCAGTGCAATTTGTCACATAGTCATAGCTGGGTCGTAAGCTCAGCAGAGGCCTTCAGGCACTGAAACAATACAGTGAAACCAGTAAATAATTTTTGGCTCAAAATTATTAGGAAAGGGAGAGATAGGGAAAAACCTAAAAAAAAAAATTGCCTCCCTGCCACTGGAGAGTTCCTGAGCCTGTGAGTTGCTAGGTAAATCAGGAACATGGTCGGGCTAAGAGCACTTTGGAGTACTTTGCATAAGGCCACTGTTTTAGCTAAGACTTTACATTCCAAAACCAAGGGAGCAATTATATCTAGACCACGACCAAAGTGGCTGTGCTTTACACAGGTCTGGCAACCCAGCTAGGCTGCCTGCTGGGTTAGTTTTCTTTTTGCTTACACACACTTACTTCGTAATTTAATGTTTTCAATAAATAGGAGAATAACTGAATTTAAATAAACTAGCTTAAAAGCTAAACAATGATATAAAATTTAAAACTTACTCAAGTATCACTCTAGCCTCTTTAAATACCATGTCTGTAGGACAGCAATACAGACACAGGGTTACAGTGTCTTGCCTTTTCATAGAAGATCTGAACAAGAGTCCAACAAAATACTGTTTTTATACCTAATCAGCTGTAATGGAAGAATATGAAGAACTGTCATGTGCTTATTAGGGGAAATTATCAGATACTCTTTTATATCCTGAACTAACACACTGTGCTGATAATTCTGTAGTGCACACTAAATTACAATTAAAGGCCTTTCTGCTCCACCAAAATCTCATTTATAATCTCTATGGAAATACCCTTCCTACAGTTATTTCATTTATGCTTCCTTTATCTAATTACTGTAATATTGGTTCTGAATCGTATTTTTTTAATGTACCCTTATTCAATTATAAAGTTATTTTGAAGTACAGGTACTTTATAATACCAAGTATATTGCTCTGCAGCCTTTGTCATTCACCAAACAATTTAAGTGGCTGTGTTTTCTGAAGGTTTCCCTTCTTTTCAAAATCAGATGGGTTTTTTTTGCAAAGCACAATACATCCAATTACCTTTATTCTCATCATTCTCAAGACAGAAATGAATGGTTTGATCATTGCAACCTTGTAATCAGGCTTCTCTCTCCCTCCTTTGTTTTTTGCAGGCACTAATGTCAAGAGCTCAGCAGAAACCTCCCAGGGAACAGCAAGCAGCGTTCCGGGCTGTACAATGTTCTGCTCCTGCCCCCACAGCTACATAAATTTTCTTCCTACCCGTGTTTCTTTTCATCTTCCCTCTCTTTTGCTGTACTGCCTATTCATTTATTTTCATCTCCCGTTTTAATCTTCTTAGTCCTTCAAGTATGCTGTATGTGCCCTCTAAAGGAGCAGTTTGTACACAGCAGAGCCTGTGATTTCTTAAAAGCAACAGGACCTGTTCATGCAGCTGAATTTTGCTAGTGTTCATGTGCCCTTGATTCACACTGGGAGTATAGGGTGCCCATGACTGAGTCGGCTATAAACTGGTTACAATGTCATTAATGTCTCAAATGCCTTGAGAGTATTTCAGAAGTCAAGACTGAGTCTGGTGCCTGTACAGAAACAGTGCTTTCATCATATGCACAGCTATGGGCCTCTTGCTCCGGATGGGTGATGCAGAACCAGAAAGAGGAGCTTGCACAGCAAGTATCAGGAAAGGAATGTGACTGTGGCTCTCCCTGGCAGAACTGACCAGATTGAAGCAGAGGAGGTAACCTGTTCCTCAAAACTGGGAACTGCAAGTGGTCTTACACCGGAAAAGTAATCAAGGAAAGGAGGTGGCAGTGTGCACTCCTTCTGTAAAGGATCTGACCCTTAGGGCTGATGGTGGGCCATGGTACAGTGCAACTACAACTTTGTTAACTTACGTGCCTTTGCAAACAGTCAGCATACAAATAGATAATCCTCTGCACTGTTCTTGAAGAGTTCAAATGCTTAATTCACCTTCTCGCTTCACTGTACTTTAGGTGAACAAACCTGGGAAAGACTGTAATACATCAGAACTGGCAGGGTATCTCCCCTTAGTATCCCTCCTTCTCATTCTGACAGAGGCACTCTCTGGCAGAGACCCACAAGCACTGTTTTGAAGATGAAAAGGACCTTTAATGGTAAGAAACTGACCAAGTTACTGTGAGTCAGTCAAGAACTTAGATACATAGTTTGATCCACTATAGCTGAACAGAGTTCTTCAAGCAAACTGAGGGGATATGACAAAGGCAGTGAAATGCCAAGCAAAGATACAGTCACTGTCAGCTAAGAGGATACAAAAGATTCCTTTAACGCTGGTTCTGCCTTTGTTGTGCAGCCCAGAAAACACAGTCCGTGCTCTTGAGTCCTCTCTGCCACACACTTTGTTGTGTATGTACAGTATTTATGAAGCTAGAAAATCTCACCATGAATTATTGCACAATAAACCTTCCTCTTCATTTGTACTTAAGTGGTGGGGACCCTGTTCCACTTTTACAGCAGCATATTTAATAAGTAAAAAATAGGAGTTCATTAAAAATAAATTTATTTCTTGCTAGGAAGTCTTTGGTTTAAATGTCCATTTTCAGACATTATATGTGAAAATTCTCAAGTCTTGCAGTGGGTCACTTACTAAAATTTGATTTGAAGATCTGCCTACAAGTCATAAACAGTCTCGTAAAGATGTAACTATCGTAATAACTTTCCTTTTCCCAGTTGGAAGTATGAGATGAACTGTTTCGAAGCACCTAATGTATAACTAATGTTTATTTGCTTTACAAGAAGCTTTACAGCTGCAATGTTCCAAGAATGCTTAAATTCAATAAACAGCTATTATAATTCACTGAATGGTGACATTTCCCCTGTAAGAAAACAAAACCTATCCATTCCGATTTTTCAGAATCAGTAAAAAAAAACTTTCAGGTATATTACCCCAAAGTGAGACTTAAACAGCTCAAACTCAAACTGCCTCCATGGCTGTGTAAACAGTACATCCAGATTCTGGTATTCAAAGTTGATGAGGCAATATTCTCTACAAGTTATTTTGATGCATATTTTTTACTTATGTTACAAGTGATGTTATTTGGCATGTCGTATTATATTACAACTCATGAGGCGGAGGATTAATGGGTGTGATGGCCCCTCTGAGCAGATCTGAAATTGGTATATATATAAACTATGTTATTTTACTACTGTATAAACATCCCCCAAATGTATCCACATAGGTTCTCACCTGTCTTTCCCAGTTTCCTGTTTAAAAAGGTCATCAAATTGAAGCATCTTGTGGCGAGAAATCATATATGCTTTTAATTGAGGAAGTATCTGATTCATCAGCTGCAGGTTGTTATACACCAGGCCTTTACCATCTCTCCTCATGTAGCTGCTAGGACCCCAGAAGATAAACACAGCACCGTGGCTCATATTTAGGAGTTCGTTGCGATTTCGCAAAATCCTCTGAATACTGGAGTGTGCAATGACTCGAAGGCTTGTTTTGTTTCCAACATCTTTTCCATAACCTCGAGTAGGTGCATCATTCATTCGTATTACACACTCTGTCTCGTCGATTCTGTCACCTTGTTTACTTCCCAGAAGGTGTCCAGAGCTGGTTACCAATGCACAGCTCTTGCAGTGCATTTTTAAAGGCTGCAAAAACATATATACTTCAAAATTAGCTGTAGACATCTTCCCACTCACTACATGACAACTATGTTTTACGTGTACATGGCATATTTTACAGCAAATATCTCAGAGCACTTTATATAATTCTCTACCAGCACTTTTCCCAGATAACTGGGGATACATTATCTGCACATTTTGTAGATGGGGAAAATGCCCTTAAACTTCCTCTGTGGGTTCAAGTCATAGAATCACAGAATAGTTAGGGTTGGAAAGGACCTTAAGATCATCTAGTTCCAACCCCCCTGCCATGGGCAGGGACACCTCACATTAAACCATGTCACATAAGGCTCTGTCCAACCTGGTCTTTACCACCACCAGGGATAGAGCATTCAGAGCTTCCCTGGGCAACCCATTCTAGTGCCTCACCACCCTTACAGTAAAGAATTTCTTTCTTATATCCAAGTCCACTGTTTAAATCCTCCTTTCCACTGCTGCTTCATACGGACTATTCACAGCAGCTTCCATACTGTTTTTGGCTGCCAGGACTGTACTTCCACTTGCCATAAATAAGCTATAATTAGAGCATTTTTGATTCTTCCCTTTCAGACTTTTGCAGGACATAATCAATTTTAAGTCTTCATAAGCACAGGTGTAAATAGCTTTTCAACCTTGGGGTCAGGGAATTTTGCTACGGGAAGAGAGCTATACCTTGGTCCAATCCCTCTATGCTATTTCCAAGTTGCTAAAGAACAAGTGTTCTTGTACCTCTGTGTTTCCACAGTCAGAGCTGGTCATTAATGTCTGTGTACATTTTACATGACAGGGAGTTAGCGCACTGAACTTTCTCTAGCTTGTCAGGTCATGTTTAAAAGTTACACAGTAAAATGGAACAAGGAGGTGCCTGATGAGTGAATGGCTGACCTAATGGATCAGGAGAGTAAAACAAGCTTTCGTGAAAATGCATGTTAAATCATATTACTGAACTATGCCACCAATACAGATACAAGTAAGGTAAGTATGAAACTGTATCCACTGCTCAGCATGAGAACTAAAAAGAGGCAAAGGGTTATCCTCGAATTGCTACTTTGTAACAAGAATACAATAAACTGGAAGGTAAAGACTGTTTGAAAAGGTGGCCTTCCAGGAAACATCGCAGCATTTAAGACCAGTAACATTATATTACAGAACATACATAGTGTGTGGCTTCTCCTTTGAAAAAAAAAAGCAAGTGAAACAAACAACCCCAAAACCCAAACTGGCAGACTGAACTGTGGTTGCTCACCGGTCCAGGCTTCCTTGGAAGGCCATTTGGATCTACTGATTTTCTTCCCTAAGGATGTCCATCAGAAATTTCTTTCCATTGCTAACCATAAAGAATGGCATTCCGATGCCCTCCTGGTGAGTAACAGGTTGGTTTAATTCCAGAGGCTGCAGGGAGCAGTTGTCTCCTGCTCTGTGGCACTGGCATGATCAAGTAGATCAAGTGTACCAAGGAGGTGACAATATTCACTGCTCTGAAGAGTGCTAGCAACCTAAGCCCATCTTTTACAACAAGGGCCTCAACACCTCAGAATCAAACCCTGTGGTCTCTGTGGCAGCTTGTTGCTCATGCTGTTGCTAACATAGCTAGCCTACCTCCACGTGTAAACTTACTTGGGGGGTTTATTAGCAATAAGGGGACATTATGGTGACATACAATTATACTTAATATCAATCACATGTGTATTGGAATCAAATAACTAAATCAGTGTGCAGTGAGGCACAGCTTAAAACTCTAAAGCTGAAAAGAAGACATAGCCTAGGTTTGAGATTATCTCAGACTTCCATTCCAAAATGCTTTGGGCCCCAGTATTTTAAGGGGATATGTTACTTAAGTAACTTGGCTTTGATTTTGAAGGTAGTAAGTGGTTGTAGTCTGAGATTTTCTTGAATGATTAAATGGCTTTTAGTTAAAGAGAGAATCTGTGTAATGATACAACCAGTAAGCTTCATATCTCCATCTTCTCCAAACTGCTAACAAAGTCCTGTTTCTTCCACATACATGGAGTGTAATCCTGAGCTAATGATATGGGTAGAAATGTTCATGCCTTTGTGAGCCAAGGTTCCTAATGCAGTATTTACATGCATTTTTCTTTAAGCTTTCATCTGCCAGTTTGATGAATTACCAAGCAAAAGCTCTAAGGTGAAATAGCTGCTCCATCATCATGCTTGGGAAAGCAAGATGAAGTGCTAATGAGGTTAAAGGAAATGTAGTCAGCACCAATATTAACTCACATAGGTTTGAATATCCACATAGCAAGACATTTCACCTACACAATCTCTGCTGGATTCTGGCCTACTGAGCTACAACTTACTTGTTTCTTTTAAAAGTCTGCCAGAGAATCCATCAGTTGTTAGAAAACAAGGGCCACCACCAGCGGAGCTATGGAAACTTGGGGAGGGAGGGTGAGTGAGGAGATGTCAGCATTTGCTAAATGCCAAACATTAACATCCCTAAAACACCTATGCCAGATCTTGTTTGAAAACTGTTTCTTCTGGGAAAATGTCTTTACACTAAGAGATATTCAGGTATTGCCCTGCTACTTGAATGATGCATGGGGGCTGAGCCCATGTAGCTGCTCCAGGCAAGTAATTTTCAGTCACCTTACTCAGATGCTTTCAGTTGTCTACAAAACTCACACCTAAAAACTGTCAGATGAATTCACAGCCAACAGCCACAACAGTCTCCTACCAGCTGTTTATAATGCTTTGACAATACTGAAAGCAAGGGGAGGAAAAGCTATTGGCTGTAATATCATCTCATTGGGAGGTAGCAGTTGCACTAGAAATATCATCTACTTAAGCAATAGTAACGGAGGCACAAGGCAGTTCTTTGGGATTGATGACCAGCTGGGAAAAGTTGGTGGCCTAAAAATAACCAGGGGCCATTAAGCCAGAAGAACATTAGCTCCACAGAAAGCTCTGTTACAGTAATTATTACTGAATATGTTTGGGAAAAAAGGCAAACAAAAAGCAAACCCATGACATACAAGTTACATTTTAGGTAGGAGATGCAGCTCTTGCTTCATGAGCCTTGCTTCAAAATAACCAGAAAAGGGATAGGGTGAGAGGCAGGTGAGTTTTATGGCATCTGTATTAATTACCTTGAAATGTAGCACATTTGGCATGTAAAAGCTGCTGACACTCAGTCATACCCATTGCCAGTAAGCAGCCAGTTCCATATGTACCTGAACCACATGTACAGCACCTTCTACAACATGGCAGCGCATGTGGCTATTTGGGCAGCACAAGGCAGTCATATCAACACTGACTGCACTGAGACAGTGAACAAGCCAAGAATTTGCCACAAAAATTGCCCAAATTACCTCTCAGTTCCAGTCACCTAAAAATACACACAGGGAGAGGGAGAAGAGAGGGTGCAGGACAGCAAGTTCGCAGTGTGAGAAACCCGGAAGATGGCAAAATCGGTTGCTGCTTTTCTGGGATAGATAGGCTATCCCAAGAGAATGAAGGGAGCAGGAGAACCTTGCTGTTAAACCCCATAATAGCACCTTAACCCTGTAACAAATGAGCGCAGCTTTGCCCCACTGTAAGTATCACAGGCCAAACTTACTCCTGGCAAGTTTCAGTTACACAGATTATAGCCTGGGAAGTACTGCTGCTACATCACATACCTCTGATTTGTTTAATACCAACCAACAGACAAACAGAAACAAAAAACAATGCTACAAGTGTTTCTGTATATTCCAATTTGAGACAATCTGCTCTGTTATTGACTTTCAAATCTATGTTGTTCAATGATAGAAAAATGTTACTTTCAGACACTTTATTGCTCAAAAAAAATCAATGAAAAAATGTTATTCCTGATTCAAGATATGTTACTCCTAGATATAATTATTTTCTTTGTGATGCAATCAAATTATTATTTTCTTTTTCCCTTATAGAAGTCTTTTATCTTAACGCAGATTTAGAAAAACAAGACAATTCCTTCCAGTAAAATCAGGGAACCTTGGCAAATACATTTTTTCCTATACAGAGTACTTAATGACCTACTTTCAAGACCCCTGGGTTCAGAGCACTCCATTATCAGTAGTATAAAGAACAGAGTATTTTATCTTGGGAAAAAAACAACAACCAACAACCAACCAAGAACAAATCCAAGATCTTCTGGAGTGAAGAACAGCTCACTACAAAGTTCAGCAGAAAAAGACTACCTGTCAGTTCATGAACAGCAGCATTCCTCATAGATACATCTGGAAAAACTATAGATGACTTCAAAATAAATATATTGTGAAAGAGCATGAGAGTCTGAGAAAAGTTAAAGAATATCCAGATTCCTTTCGGATGAATGACTTTTAATTAAGCATTTGAGACTTACTTATGGCTTGTTCTTGACTGCTGGGTCATCAGCCACTGGCAACAACACTGTGTAATTAATGCTTTTCCAGTAATACAGTATTTTGCCCTGGTGGCTTCAGTTCTAACTTTTTACTTGCAGCTTTAAGCTGCTTGGAGGTTTCTTACAAGCTGCTGACTTGGGATCACTGCTCCACTAGGCTGGTTCCTCCTTTCCAGTTTTTCTCTGCCAGAGGCTTTGAGGACAATCTCCCTGTCACAATGGGCACCCCAACCTCTGCAGGAGCTCCAGGCATCCTCAGCCCACTGCTGGCAAGTGGCTGCTACAACTCTTGTAAGCCCCTGTCACTCAGCACTGCTCCAAGTATAAAGCTTCTCTATCCATTACATCCATCTCTCATAAGCATATTTCTATCTGATTGCCTCCTTCCTTAATGTTTTCCCTAGAAGACTGACAATTATAAAGGCCAAATCTGCTTTTTTTTGAGAAATTCCTAACAATCACCTTAAAGTAGAATAAAAAACCCTGAATCCTCACACTTGTGGAGTAACTTCTGTTCTGTAAGTCAACATAGCAAGCTGTGGGGCTCAACTGATCTCGTTAGTAAAGTACAGCTGCACTGCACTGTAGTGCACTGCAGTAGTGATTTCTACAATGCAAGCTGTCTGAGAGACATGATCCTGTGAAAATAATGCAAGATCCCTGATTATTTTTGCTTTGTAATATGTTGATGTTTCATGAAAATAGGAAAACAACTAAAAATGAAAATACATACAAGCACAAAGAGTTTGCTTTGCTATTTTTCAAGTCCCATCTACCTGACGCACTATGAAATGATGCTCTCGAACTAGTCTCCGAACAGTAAAAAAAATCATTCAGATGCATAGTGGGACATTTTAGGTAACACTTCTGTATATAAAAAGCTGGAACAAAAAAACAGACTGAAACACTTAACGCGTGAAGAGAATTTTGAACTTCAACCAACGTCAACTTGCTCTGGTACATACCCTTTTCAAGTCTCTGGGAGTTTGGATTTTGTGATGCCAAGTTCTGATCTAAGAGATGATTTTGCTTTGACTTTGACATTTTCACGTGTATGTTCAGATGCAGAGTGTAGCTTAATTTCTACACTCTGTGTGTCACCTCAGACTTCCCCCTCGAGCTTTGTGCATTTTTATTCTTTAACCCTTATGCCAGCAGGTACAGAGACCTCTTAAAGAGGGGGGAGAAAAATCCTCTGAGCAAACAATTTTATAATTTTTGTTGATCTAGACATTTGGAATGTTGGAGCATCTGCCATGAAAACAAACAGCACTATTGCTGAACTAAAAGTCCTGAAAACTATATCCTTGTGGCTGATACCACACAAGTAAACAGAAAGGGTAGGAGATACCACTTGCCCAACATTGTTCATCCTTATGCAAATCTAAATAACAAGCGTTTGCAACAAAACTTTGCAATTCAAAAAAGGCCTGGCAAGTCTGTTCATAAAGATAAATGCATCTCTGTTTAACAAGATAAAAGATAAAACAAATGAATTTCTTATTACTTCTCTCTGTTTCTTGTGCTGTGGAGCTTGCATATGCAAATGTTATGGAAACATTAGCATCTTCATTTTCCATTGATTCTTCAGAGTTAATTATGTAACTGGACTCTGCCTTCAGATATTTGATAAGTAGAAACAGTGAAATAACCAACCTTCAGCAAATGCATTCATTACAGTAGTGATCACAGCACCCTAGGCTTTATTCCTCCAAGGAATGGAGTATTTGTGTTTTCCATGATACTGTATGGGCATCTGCAAAACCTGTAATAAAAGTACAATCATTCTATCTTTAAAAGGCCCTTAGACATGTCTAGTTCAATTTCAAAACACGAGGCTGTATTATGAAAAGAAAAACAGAAAAACAAATGTACTCCATAAAGCTTTCACTGGGATAATTTTCTTAGAAAAAGTACTGTTAAGCACATTAGTCACTGAAGAGTCTTCTGCTTGTGTGAAGTGTTTTCCGGCACATTAACTCTTTTTCAGGGAACTGCCTGCTAGTCAAAGCTTCCATTAGATTAATTAAAATATGGCTCCTCTCACTGGAAAGAAAAGGCATGAGTTTGGTTACAGGACATTGACCACCTACAGAAACTGAGCCCTTTCTAGTTATATAAAATACAAGCAGCAGCAGCACACGAGACTGAACAACAAGATAACTTTTAGTATATGAAGCACATTTCTCTTCTTATTTGGAAGCATGATTACAGGTGCTGATGTTTTCCCCTAAGCCACCTGAAGTGAATATAAGGTGCAACCTTGCAAATTGTCAGCACATATAAAGCTAAGATTTAGAGAGTAGTTTCTATCCTGCATCCTATAAATGTGTCCCATGAGGAAGATTAGTATCAATCATAGGCTTATTGGAGAGGGAGATAGGATACAATGATAACCTGAAGCTATCAACTAGAGTAATGGTCTAAGAAGAAAAAGCAATCAGAGAAAGAAAAGAATATCTTCAATGAAAGACAGAACCGGAAAATCAGGCAGGAATGTATCACATTGATGAACATGAGCTGTTATACAAGAGAGAGACTCATATGAACAATATACAGGCTCTAAAGAAATGGTTATTACCTAATGTTTATCTTAAAATGAGTGCAAATAGACATCCATATTACATCAAACTCTTTTACTTTTGTTCTGCAGCTAAAATACTTGCACTAATATGCAATAAAGCCACAAGCGTGGTGTCTTACTATGCAAAATGTTATCACTGAAGTGTCAGAAAAACAGGAATTACTTCAACAGCCTACAAAAAAGGGTATTGGACAGCTGGATTTTTGCTTCAGGAAGTTTTCACATCAACTTCTCTTATCTGCTTTGGTATGTTTTAGCAACCCTTTGCAGTTCAAATGCTCCATGGACATACTCCCTCAGCTGCTCTCTCTGCACCTGTCATGGACATGCGAAGGTGTTTTTGAGCTTCAGGTTCAACACAACGTTGTACAACCTCCCCAGCATGATCCCAAGGTAGCCTCCATAATCATATTGATACTAAAGACAGATGCTAGAAACAGGTACTGGCAGCAAAACTGGTCAAAACATCCAGATGAAAACATTTTGGAAACAGATGTTTAAAAATATCTCTATCTGTAACTCTGTATCTCTCATGGCTGTGGCACATAAACACACTCATTGTATTATTATACGTTTTACCATCAACTGATTTGAATGAAGCATAATTCCCAGGCACTTGGCTCTCTTAGTATATTCCTTGCTTAAAGATGTAGGTTATCTATAACTGCGGAAATGATATAACTTAAATCCACAGTTACCCAACCATGGTCAATGAATCTCAAGAGTAGAACGGAATGCCATAGAGAGGATGCAAGAGGTAGGTTTAAGTACAGATACCACAGAAGTCAAGGAAAAAATACATCATCTTCAAGTGAGCAACAGCAGAGTTGGAAACTTCCTGCAATAAGGTGAAATGCGGAGTACCAGGTGATTTGTGGGTGCTTTATACACTTTATCTGCTTTTCATTTTACATTATTGGTCCTAAATTGTATGCCTTGGATGTGCTGTGTGTGTCATTTGAAGTGCATTTTAGCTTGTAGTGACATTAAACAATTCCTGCTCACTTCTTCCTGCATGGGCGGGGGGAGTATATTTCACTGGATCATTCCTTGGATCCACTGCATAATGGGAATAGGAGGCAGAGATAAGTAAAAACAAGGCAGGGAAAAAAAAAAAATAAAAAGAAGACAGGTGGATGATACCACTTCCTTTAGTGATACCTAATGCACATAAAATTCAGCTCCAAATGCTACAATAAGATGGGTGATGGTAGTCCTGGAAGAATGGAAATGAGAGTACGGCAGCAAGAAGTGCTAGGCTGCAGAGGTTTTCTTTAAAGCATCTCTTAATCTTTCATTGTTTCAAATCACCACTACTGAATGCCTTGACATCTAACTGATACCTGTCAGCAGGAAGTTTCAAATCCTGTAAGCACTGCTTGCTTTTCAGGACTCTGTACCATGCCTGGCTGCAGCCCAGGATTCTTGTTTCATGTGAATGAACTTCTGTCAAATGGTTTCTTCAGAGCTATAGGCACATTCTAAAGTAGTTTTTCTGTACTGGACATGTAGGTCATCTTTCCAGCTTTACTGCTCCCCCAAATAATATCTCCCCACCTAAACAGGATATTTTTACAAACCTAGACCTCTCTAGAGCCACAATTTCTGCTCTCAGGAGAGATGACAGGATATTTTCTCCTTGCTGGAGAGAAATACTGAAGTGCCAACAGTCTTTTGTGCTGGAACCTCTCAGTAAAGAATTAAAAAAACAGACCAGCTACTCATCAGGTGTAACTGTGCCAGTCCACTGAACGAAGATGTGATCAGGTAATTCGATCTGTCTTTACTGCATAGCCCCTGGGCTGCCCTCAGGGGCTGCTACACCCTGCAGCAGAATGGTCCAGGACCCTCTGCCTGCAGCTGCCCAAACCTCACTGCCTTGCTGACAGGGCAAGGTGGCACCAGACATGCATCAGGTGGTTCTCAGGAGCTGCCTGACGCTTCATCCTCAGAGCCCAGCAGTCATGTCTACCTTACTGCACGAGCAGAGGTGTAACACCTGACCCCAACAGCCTGCAGCATCCCCAGGAGGGCTCTGTGCAGTGCCCATTACCTACGCTGTACTCGCCATTCCCCTCCCTGTGCCAGACAAGGCCATCCACAGCCCCAGTGGCTTTCCGGCTGATCTCTCCTCCTGTGACAAATACATCTGCAGAGGACAGGGCAAGGCAGGGCAGAAAGGGACACCAACAGTGCAGGAGAGGCAAACACACTGACAATCTGCCAGGAAATGGCATGACAGCATAATCCTGACTTGGCCTGCCCAGTTGCACACGAGTGTCCAAGCTGCTTGCAAGGAAGAGCCCTTGAGCACAGCTGGCACCTGAACAGTATTAACCAAGTGGGAATTTCACCCTGGGCATGGCAGTGTCTGCACTGTCTTAGGCCTATTTCCCAGTTTTACACATCTGAAAAGAAACCAACACATCCTCCAAGGAGAAATTGTTGCTCCTGTTAGTGCAGCACAGCCAGGAGGAGCATCTGTCCTGGAAATCCACATTTGGAGAAACAAGCAGCCAAACTCCACTGATGTGTCAGCATTTAATTATAGAGCTGGAATGTGGTTCGAATCTCTCCCTTTCTATGTGTCCTGCTTCCCAAAACACAGAAAACAGCACCAGTGAATGCTTTCTACCCCTCAAAAACAATTATCACACTACAGCTATGATAATACAGCAAAAATTAATTATGTTCTATAGAAGGGGACATGTTCTGAAGGTTTAGCTGGTTTCCTTTTTAATTATTGTATTACATTGAGAACACAGCGAAATCTTTTTAACATGCTAGACGTGCTGGGGGGGTTGTTTGCTTTCAGAGACTGCAATGGATGCTACGTTTGCATTTAATTAAAAAGATAAGTTATTAAAATAGTTTATTTTTGTTCAGTATCTGTTTGCTTTACATGTGGATGGTTTCACATCAGAAATGAGGTATTTTTTTCAATCAGTATTGAGCAACAGACATCTGGGAAAGCAAATAAAGAACAGATCAATGTATTATTTTCAAAAGCAAGGTTGTTAATACAAACCCATGTAGTCCTGTCAAAACCAGTCTTTTTTTTTTTTAATAGTCACCATTTCCAAAGGTATCAATCTATCCAAAGCTAAATAGGGCATTACCTTTTTGACAAGAGCTACAGAAACTGGAATGCTTGCAGAAACCTCACACCAAGTATGGAGAAGAACTTGTAACAGCAAGTGGTGATAGGACAAGGGGGGGTGTGTGTATGGTTTCAAACAGAAAAGAGGGTAGATTTAGATATTAGGAAAAATTCTTTACTGTGAGGGTGGTGAGACACAGGGTGCCCAGAAAACTTGTGGCTGCCCCATCCCTGGCAGTGTTTAAGGCCAGACTGGATGGGATCTTGAGCAACATGATCTAGTGGAAGGTGACCCTGCCCATGGTAGAGGATGTGGAGATGATCTTTAAGGTCCCTTCCAACCCGAACGATTCTGTTATGAAGTATGAACTACCTTATGAAGAATCAACTTGTCTGAGTAGATGCATTGTCACTTCCAGCTATGTTTCTGAAGGGCATGGCTCGCTGTTTGAATGTAGGGTGGGTTAGCTGAAACAGGCACACCATTTATGAGAAAGAAATACTAATATCCAGCTCCTGAGCAGCCTTATATGGGAATCAGAGACAGATTTTGGCAGATGCAGGAAAGGAAGTGTAGGCACCCAGTTCACTTGAAATTCAAATGAGGAAACAGAGAGTTGGTGCTTTCAGGGTTAGGCAGCAGCTAAGCAAAGATTTTTAATACTGCAATTTTACGTTTAGGTTTAGGAGTGGAGCTTTAATTGGGTTAAGTCCTGCCTTACATGCCAAAGCTCTTCACAAGCACTAACTCTGTGTTCCTGTATTAAATAAAGTCCTAGAGAACTACAGCCACATACCTGATTCATCACTCTTTGGAAGGCTACAATAAATCTGTCATGGAAGCCTACTAATTGCTAGTAAATCACCATCACAAGCATATCCAAAAAGAGTAAAAGTGAAGAGCTGAACATTCAAAGAGCTCTGGGGTGAAATTCTGCCCCTTTACAGATGAACCCGTAATCTATGTGAAAATAAATGATATATAATGATTACTAAATTTGAAATCAAATCTTCACATGGGGACAATTCAGTAAGATTAGGTGACTACAGGACTATAGAGCAGCATCAATTATGAAGCCTGAAATAGTGTCATATCCCTCAGAGGCTACAAGAACTCTGCAGTGCTTTATTCACCAGCATCAGAAGACATTCACTTTACCAAAGGGTCTGGGGGTTCTCATTTGGAAGAGAAAAAGAAAAAAAAAAAACAAGGCATGAGCCCAAAAATGACTGGCAATGATCCCAACTTATCTGAGCTACCATTTGCACTGCCAATTGATGGGAAATGAAGTGTGATCAATTCTAGGCCATTGTACATCGTTCCCATTGACTGACCTGCCAATCCTTGATTGAATAATTAGTTAAGATATCAGTATCTGCCATTTTGCACAATGCTCACAAGACAAAGCTCTCAAGTTTTCATAAAATGGACAATTACCACATTATCTCTAACTACATTTTCTTTCAGAGATATGACTAAGCCTTTATATTGCCAAAATGTGGAATAAAAACATAACGGTGCATAAGAAGTGGTAAAATCCAGAAGCATGAAATCTAGAGGTCAGTGCAACCCCTGAAGTAATACAACATACATTTTTAATATTACAGATGGATAATAAGCCATATCAGAAAGGATTAGATCTGTGCTTCTCATTTACAATAGTTCACTTTTAGTAGCAACCTGTCTATTTTCCATTCTCAATATCAGGGGAAACAGCTAACTCAGGTATTCGGTGGTGACTGACAGCAGTGCTGACATTTTAATAGCAGCTACTGTTTAAGAGCACTATCACTATCCTGTGATTCTTAAATAAAGATTTAATCTACTTTTGATGCAGCAGAGCTCTGCAGACCAGGCAATCTGCTGTTAGGGCACATGAAAAGGTGGGGGTTTCTCTAATCCCATCACCCAGTCCCACACCGAGTGTGTAACCAGCTGTTTCAAATCCATAAATTTGACTAGGCAAGGCTGTGCCTGACATTATACTTTCCATTACAGTCCCAAATCTGAACTGCTAGCAAACAGGAACACAACAGTTACTTTTCTATCTCAGACACAAATGGTGTTAACTGCAAATACAAATCAGTTATTCAGTGCAAAAATGATGACTTGTAAATTAGGCCATTTATAAGCACCCTGGCATTTCTATGTTTAGTTCACACGCACGGACATAGTTTCCAAGTATCCATATGCCATAGCAGTATCTAAGGACACCACTTCTCCCAAAACCATTCTGTCACAGCTTTAGGTGCCTCACCACCTTTCCCCTTAATTCTCCTATCTATTCTCTTATCTGCTAATGAAGAGCAAAACCAGAAATGGAAATGTGCAAACTAAAAATGCAAATGCATCATCTAAAATGCAAGAAAGTGCTAGTGGTGGCTTACAAGGCAGAAATGGAGAAACCATGTGAAAGAGAAAATACCCTACTCCACATCATGGATGACTAATTTCTTCCCACACTACGCTGTAATAAATACTAGCCTTTGCTAACAAAAGAACAGGAAAGCTTTTTACCAGAGCTCATAAAGACAGCTCTGCTTAATGCTCACTTTAGTGTGCCTTAGTGGAAGACATTTCTGGTTTGCCAGGTAGTAGGCACTCAGATAATCCAAAGAAAACAGATTCTTCTTTCCTTTAGGGCTGATAACAGGTTAAAGCATTATGCCATAGCTTGGTATCCACAAAAGGCTTCTTTGGACATGACACCAACCCTATCCTAGGTCTTTATTTTTCAATAGGCAGAAAATATTGCACCAGTGAGATCTTATCACTTGCTGGCTGATTGTTTTTTCGATCCCTGCACCTGACAGGTGTGTGTTATAGCTGGGACATGCTGCAGTATATTTCTGTGGCTGCTGCTGTAGTGCAGTAGTTTGCATAACACTTTGAAGTGAACAGTTCTTAAGAGAGGAAATCTGCATTACAGAGGCAGCACTTGTACCACAGACGAACTATATATTCAAGTTCAATGCATATCCTTTTATGTCAAACCAGCCTTCTCGCACACCTCTTTATCAACTGAATTTTCTAATTAGGGAAGTGACACAAGTTGGACTGATTGCCCCCCTGAATTGTTTCAGTAGTGTTTGCCCACCAAGTATAGGCTATACAAGCTCTGTGCAGCCTGCAAACTCTTACTATGGAAATGTGATTTACATATATGTTTACTAATTGCAGACAAATACAGTCTGTGCATTTTGCATGCTGAAAGAGCTTTCTCTCTTATGTTCTGAATGATGCCTTTTAATCCAATTTGAAGACTAATTATCCAACATTATGTTGCAGTATTTTACACTGCGTTTGTCCCTCCTGAGTGAAAAACTGAAATGACCAACTCAAACACACAGACAAAATGGTAACACACGATCTTCATCAGAAATACCTGCACACTTCCTGTGTTAGCCATGGCAATTTGTGTCTTAGTACTTGGTGGGCCTCTCTCTTCTGTTTTTTCTTTTTCTTTTTATCTGTGGTTTTCTACAGGGCTTGGCTCTGGTGAGTATTAATTAAGCACTGTGAGCATCATGGTAGAAAATGACTCCTTTCTGCCTGCTAGCAAGACTTGTAGCAGGGGTATATAAAACATAAAATAAAATACTCTACCCTTTCCAGACTAGCCCAAAGCACAAACAAGTACCAGCATTCTCTTTGTTGTTTTACCCAGAACAAATGCTACATCAAGTTCAAGACAGACAGTTGCATCTTGAGCAAACTGGCTCCAGGAATCAATCAACTTACCTCATCCAAGAAGATGTCTAGGCTTTTACATTTGTCGAAATGGTTTCTAGATGTTCAGTAATAATGACAACATGAATGGCTGACAAGACTTTATTTTCCTCTGAGATTGGAAAATTCTGATTCTGTTTGGCAATAAGTGTAAATTATTTACTGTGTGCAGCTATGATAAATATCATGCAGTCTACTCACATGGGTTTATGTGATTCTTATATTCCATAATTGTGCACTATATATGCATTGATAGAACTGCAGGCAGAATATTTCTATTTTGAATAATTTTCCACATATTAACCATTCATCTTAATACCATGACTTTCCTTATCTGACTATTTTATCAAGAACTGGTAGGGATATTTATTCAGCTAAAGCTTACTGAACTGAAGAAAACTTTCAGTTGTTTAGCAGGTCAGGTAAAAAGTGGATAAAGAAGCCTCAGTACTGTGTATGATGCCAACACCCTCCAAAATAATATTTACTAAGGAGATTTTCACAAGCAGCAATCTGTACTTATTAAAGCGGTAAAATCAGTCTTGCAATATCGGAAAGAATTAAACATTCCCTGTGAAAATTAGCCATACACCATCACAGGAGCTTCCCCTTTATCCAGCATCAGTTAAATTTCAGTGTCTAAATTTCTCCTTTACATCTCTGTTTCCAACTGCCTAACACACTTCAACAAGCTTTCAAAGGCAGGCTGGCATCACAGAATTCTCTCTCAAACCCAGGCTGCTTCCTCTGCACCAAGCTTCTCCACTCACTATTTTTTCAGTGTTTATTCCTTTCCTTTGTGGTTGCTCACTCCCCAGTACATCTTTATTTTCAAGACTAAAGTCACTGTGCCACACATATGCCATTGCAGTGATACAACGTAAGTGAAGCACATACGGCAAATCAAGAACATTTGAAACATCCCTGAAATCTATTCTGAAGGATGAAGGGAACACATCAAAAACTGAGGATATGAATGTAAATTTCAGGATGTTAACAAAACCAGTCTTTTTTCTACTTCTTTTGTATCTGCTATTAGCACATGGGCAGTTTCTAGAATCTGTCTTCCGTATGTATTCATCACTTGTTAAAAACATAAGGCTGTTACTTTAGTAAAGCATCTTTTGATAACCAATACATTTACAAGTTCAGGTCTACATTCTGTTTGTTTTGATCTTCCTCTCAGAAATACAGTGACAGTTGCTTATGACACATCTGCAAATTAACAGCATTTCTGGACCTTAGTAGACAACCTAGTTGACTCAAGCATCACCAGCTGAGAAGGATGAATTGCTTCATATAATAGCTTTAAATTGATTACCTGTTTACTCTTCTTACCATAGTGACAATTGTTATAATCTTATTACATATTTCATAATATTGCATGTTCTTCTTACATCTCCACCTCCCAGAATGATGGGATTAGGAGAGAACAAATTTCTCAGAGAAGCTGGGAAACTGAAAAGTGCAATGTTAAGTATACAATGGAACTTCAAAAGCAAAGGAAAAATAAACTCCAAATATAATAATATTTATAGCTTATGATTTTGAAACCACAATATTAGATGTACACTATTTTTATCTTTTTGACTTTGATTGTCCAGATGTATGGTATCTAGGGAGTGTGTGAAGAATGGTCACACATGCACACTTCAGACTTCTGTAGTTATCATAACTGACATAATGCTGCTTAATCTGTATGTACTTGCCATTCAGAAGTTTTGAGTAATTCTACCAGGGAAGTGCTGCACCATACTCTCCTCTTTAACCCTGTTAGTGTCAGGGTTCCCACCAGCAGTTTGGAGAACACTGCTCAGAGGTCAGGTGCTCTAAAAAACTTAAGCCCAGCATTTCCTTGGCCTCAGTTTAATATGACCTCCTCCCCAAAATAAGTTCTGCAACACAACCTGAGAGTTTCCTGAATCTTCAGGGCAACATTGCCTTCAGCATCACAACAGCTCCACTCTGCTGGGCCGCTCTGCTGCTGGCTCCATCCCTTTACAACAGAACATGTCATGTAAGTTTCAGTGAGTCTATTCTATTCCCTCCCTCTCAAACAAATGCACTGGAGCCTCTATTTCATAGACTCATATAATCACAGAATAAACCAGGCTGGAAAAGACCTGTAGATCATCAAGTCGAACCATCACCCCAGGACTGCCAAGACCACCACTAAACTGTATCACTGAGGTTTGCATGTTTGCTTTATTCTTCCCACTATAGTAAAAGACTTGATTGTGCTACTTCTCCTCCATTTCTCTTTCTGAAGAAGAAGCCTCTAAGAAGTTACCTGCCACATGTCCTAGTAAAAACAGTAAGGCCATTTGGACCACTCTTGTCCTCTGCTCTTGCCCTCCTTCTGAGAAAAAACAACAACTTAACTCATTCCTGCAGGCAAAATTTCTCCTCACTCTGGGAGAGTGAATTATGTGTTACTCTGTCCAGCTCTTGGCACTGATATACAAGTCTCAAGTCACAACGGGAATGAAAGGAACTAGAAAAAAACCACCATGAGTGAGACTGTAACTGTCTCATTGAAATGTTTGGCAAAATCCTTCATGCCAGACAAGAGAGATGTTGCAAGTTGCCTTAAAAATTGATCCCAAATGCATGAATCACCTTAGTAAGATTTGGCAGGGCTGATTTGCATCACAAAGCCAGCACGACCTCTTAGCATCCTGAAGGTAATCATTAGTGAGAAAGCCAACAACTGAATGCATGTAGAAGCAGATGAGAATCACTTACTCCTAGGGCAAGCTTTATCTGCAGATGTAGCCTGAACTACTGCACCCTATCACTTTCCTGCCCACACTGGAAAGTTTATCATCTGTCTCAGAGGATGCTTTCAGAGTGTGTTAACACAATGTGGGAAGTATAGGCTTAAGCCCTGCTGTTTGCTCTCTCCAGGTTGGCAAGCTACCTACTTACATGGAACAACAATCATACATGCTGTTTTTTTCCAAGCATTACTGGACAGTTCAGTGAGGATGAGATGCTGTTGTTCTCCAGCACAAATCCTAAATTTTCTGCAGTGAACTATGATCACCAAGAGTTGCAGAAGCAAAGATATGCCATGAGATGACAACATGGCTTTCATCATCTAACCTCATTTTGGCATAAAGGAAAATGCATCTTTTAAAAAGCTCTTTCTTGGCTAGCAGTAAATATGTAATATTGTAATTTATCACCAGCAATACCATTATTGCACTGAAACTGATTCCATTTAAAGAACTTTCAACCCTTAAAGGGCTTCAAGCAATTCTCAGTAAATTTCCATGCCTAGATATGTCAATAAATTCAGTCTCTTAAGCTGCAAAAAAAACCCACCATGGGAATAATACTCCATTTACCAAATGTATGTAAATAAATATGACTAACAAAAAATATCATTTTAAAAAAACCCAAAAAGACAAATACTATTTGTACTTATCAGTATTAGCATAATTTTGCCCCATTTCCTTTGTTTTGTACCAAACTATGAAAATGCGATTCCTTCACAGGCAATAATCCCGCTGAGCTTCACCTTTTACCCCAGTCTCTTCATGAGATTCGTTCTAGCAGGCGAGTGTGACAGGTATGCAGCAATATACGCTTGGTGATGAGCACTTGTGACAGCATTTAAGTTGACCCGGTTTTCAAGCTAGTTCATATATCTTAGTAGAAAAAAAATCCATATCAATGAATAGGACAGGAATGTTATTATTACATTATTGTCTCTACTGACCCCTCCCCAAAGAGAAAGAGACACTTTTTCTCTGTATTCAGCCTTTCCCATTCTTAGGTTATTTTTATTCTAGAGGCACATTTTTGTTATTGCAAAACAAGTATATTATTAAAAAAAAAAAAAAAAAAGAAAAAAAAAAAAGAAAGCCTATCAGGGGAAAAAACTATTTAANAAAGAGACACTTTTTCTCTGTATTCAGCCTTTCCCATTCTTAGGTTATTTTTATTCTAGAGGCACATTTTTGTTATTGCAAAACAAGTATATTATTAAAAAAAAAAAAAAAAAGGGAAAAGAAAAAAGGCAGTCTTAGCAGGGATACAACTATATAGGAAAGAAGTGCTTTGTCCTACCCCCTCACAATCAAGGCAAATTCTACCAGATTTATGGGTACAAATGTTTCTACATTAAAGTCTCTTTCAAAACAACTGTGCTCATCCACGATCACACCTTTTCTCCTCTCTCAACACCCACAGGGCTCCTTAGCATAGGTCTAGTGTACAGTTCCTCCCTTCACCACGAACAGTAACACAGACAGATTTATTCCCATTATCCACATCCTAAAGAAACTAGCAATCTCCACCGTCATTTCAATAAGGCATTCCTGTCAAAAGCTCTAGAAATTCTGATATCTTTAGCCTTTCTTTTTGGCAAACAAACCATTACACCTGATCCTCCCACAGACCAACTGAAAGTCAGACTGACCAGTAATGCTTTGAAAGGTTCCTTTGTTCACTTCTCTGCTTAGCTGTCCTTGCTTGCCTACTATTAAATACGAATTTCATCTTACTATTTGCAGTCCTGCTTCTTAAATGCTTTTTACAAGCATGAAAAATGGTAGTTTATTGCTTCCAAGCCAAGTATTCTCTGGTCAAAACCAGAAAAGCAAATATAAAATCCCACTTTTCTCTCTCCCACATCAGATTTGTTTAATAGAAAAGCCATTTTATTTTCTCCCATCTATCTCTTAGCACTTGGGATCCAAACGCTGAGCTAGGTTCTTTCTTCTTCTATCATAGAGATCAATTAGGATTCTGCACTCTCTGCCAGATGGCAACTTGGTTGATGAGGAGTAAGGCAGAAAATTAATTCAAAGTTCAATACTCTTTTCTATCACTTAATGCAGAAATCAGCCACAGAAAAAAGGAAAACCTAGTGTGAATAATGAGAAGAAATGGTGAACAGAGAGTGTACAATATGCTTGCCTGAAGGCTAAAGAAACTAGCTGATGCTCCAAGGACTTTGTGAGTTCTATGCAAAATGGTCATTGGATGACATGCAGAAAGAGGAGCAGTGGTTAAACCAAGCTCTTCCCAGCATTCAGCTCACACTTCTTCTTGCTCGGTTCTTTGTGCCTACAGGCACAGCTCCAACACGAAATACAAAGTACTCTGACCCCCATATTAGTTTGTAGTTTAGAGATTAGGGTTGTATCCTTGGAGAAAAAACTGTAAATCACCTCTCACCAAGGAAGACATGAAGGGTTTACGTTCTGCATTCTATATAAGCATTCTAACCACGAGGCTACTCTTCGGGGCAAAGCAGAGGACCTTCTGGCTTAATTGAACATTAGATGTTTCAAAGGTGACCTTGATCCCTCATTCTTGAGAAAAGGGTGGAGGAACTTATTTCAGGATCAGTATTTAAGACAGCATGAAGGAAGCTGTTTCTTCAGAGCCATGAGTAAGCATGAAGATAAGATACACTGACATAACCCCTCACTCATTGTTTGCTGTTCTCTCTTGATTTGTATTTTTGGTGTGGTTGGTTTGGTTTGTTTGTTTTTTTTTTTTTCAGGTAATTGTACACTGTCTTAAATGCATGTTAATGGATATATATTTACTAAACACTACATAAACCAAGGAGATTTGGCATTTTATATGCATACACAGTTGTACCTCCAAGGCTCAAACAGTATCTACTAAAATAGTTAGGATCTTCAAATATATTGTGTTTTACACATTTAATTTACAGGCATTTTTGAGTGTATACCAATTCTTTTGTTTTCAACAAAGAGAAGCTGTTACTTCCTGCAATACAAGCCTAGTGCAAAGCTAGACTTTGCACTGCATTAAAGCTAGACTTTGCACTGGTCATGTAAGCTCTGGTTATGTAATACACTTTTGGTTTTCTTCCATGCATCTTTATCTCCCATCACTAATTTTGTAGTTTCAAGTAAATCCCAATGTGTCTTTCCTGTGAGAACATGAAACATTATATTCCCTTGACATTCACAGGGAAGCCCAGATACTGCACTGCTTTTCCCAAACAGATTTGAGTATGTTCTTGACAGAGAAGTGCCCACCTTATTGATTCAAACAATGTATGAGAGGCATCAAGACTGCAGCAATAGTTTAGCTGCTAACATGAATCACAAAATCTTTTTCAGCACATTTGTAGTGGGATCTCACTGCACTGAACACTGATACATAAATACAGTTATCTGACATAATGTAATTTCAGAGCAAAATCAAATCAGTGCATTGACTTAATACCAGGTTCTATGTGACAGTCTCATATTCTTGGCTGATTACTTAGAAAGCACAGCATAAACAGCCCTGCGCAAGGAAAAAATATCTAACCTATAGAAAGTAAGATGAATAACCTTATTGGACAGATGCACTCTGAAATTTTAATTCTGCTTCAATTCCTGTTTAGCAGAAGTTCATTAAACTTGTACATCATGAGTCTGACCTAGAAAAGTAAATAAGTACTCTGTTATTCCCTTTAGAGCCCTGAGTTACTAATAAGGAATTATAAATCTCCAGTCACTTTGTCAAGCAGCCAAATACATCCCAAGTGAAACACAACTGCGAAGTTCATAAAAATGAGAGCGACTGAAATGCAAGACTAAAAATGTGATTTGTTTTATAGACCATGAATTAATACCACATTGTTTCCGCTTTTGTGAACTACAAATACGGACAAGCAAGAATGCAGAGAATACAGCTACCTTCACCTACGTAGGTCAGCTTTTTCACTGACCCTTGTTTGTCTCCTCCTTGAAAACATCAAGTTACTGCACTTACACAGCACTATTCATCATAGATGTATACATTTCATGAAGACAAATAGGTAGTTTAGATGTGAAGACACTGGGGAGCAAATAACCATAAACATTCACAGAGGCTTCTGCCAAAGTCACCATGCAAGCCTGTGATGGATTTGGTAATGGGGCCATACCACCCTGGATCGAATTCCAGCTCTGAAACCCACAGCATATCATGGGCATTGCTCCAGTGAAACAGTAAGTCTATACATTACTAGAAATTTATGAATAATAGCATTTAAGATATTTTCTGAAACAAATCCACAGTCCTCCTATGCACAGGGTAAAATCTGGACTCTGCTGGAAAACTTGGCATAAAAAGGATAAAAATCCTCTTGGCTCCAGCGGGTCTAAGAGTTTCCATTTCTTTCTAAATGTTTCTTGAAAATCTGTTTTGGATTTGTTGATTCATTTGTTGGATGACCTCAGTTATACTATCCAGGCTATGTTAAATATAGTAGCTTGAATTGTCATTACCTACAGCAATTAAGCCTATAATTAGATCTCCTTCAATGTCTTCTTGACTTGCAAATGCATCCCTCTAACCTTCCCTGATGCTGTTTTACCATTTGACCCTGGAATATCTCTGGGTAGCTTTTCTGGTGCAATGATTCCAAAGTCCTCTTTGAAGTAATCTGGCCAGAAAGCTAAATGCTCATTTTAACAGTATGGTGAGAATTATTTCTAATCAAGTTTCTTCTGACTAATTACAAAAGACCTAAGGCTCATTTACAAACCACCGTACTGCAGTTTTCCCACTGCTTTTGCAGCTGTCTGCCAGAACCCAGTTTTGCCTGTAGAATGTTCTGAATGCTGCTGAAACTTCAAAATCTGCAACTATATGTAAACATTGGTTTTGGTTTGGTTATATTTGGTTTTATTAATTTGGTTAGGAATCTGGTTATATTAATAAGACTGGTGAGCTCAACCTCTCATGTTGTGAGGCTCATTCAGTTCACTGTGAGGAAACCCTCCTAATGGCACCATAAAAGCCCTAATGTCCTGCCTGCTACCAGTAATGTAGAGGGCATGTCTTATTCAGAAGAGTCATGTTCTGGCCATGACTAAATCTTCTTAAATCAGATACTGCCCATTTCGCTGCTGCCTTCTGAGGACAGTAAGGTCTGTACTACGCATATTCGGCATATCTCGGTAAAGCAGTTTAGGACTCTGCAGCATGAAAATAATTTAAAATAAGTTATAACATGGCATCACAATTTGAATTATACCCGATGCATTTGTCATGCTGATTTTTAATTCTCTATCCACCTCTAAAGCTGAGATGGCACCATTAATTACAGAGCTGGAACACTGTACCTGTACAGAAATGTGAATGAAATCACTAAATTAAGATTGCCTCCAAGAAACTGTTGCTTAGTCTCATTAGTAATACAAAAGCACAGCAACTGAAATGCATGCAAGAAGCTGTTTATTCAACTGGTCAAGAAACTTCAAAGTTAGTAAAGGCGATCTTAATCTATACAAAGAGAGGGTTAATTAAAGATAGGCAAATACTTCGTTTTCTTGTGTTTCAAGTATCTTGTGTTCCATTTAAATAGGCAATGAGAAGACAATGGGTCCTCTGGAAGATCACAATGAGATGTGAAGTACATTGTCTGAAAGGTATTATAAAATCATGTACTAAGATTCAATGTACTAGGAAAACGGAAATTAAAATCTTGTACACTTGGCCCAATTTGCATGTATTTTAGCATCCCACTGGGAAAATAAGTATGTTTTATAACTACTGACACCTTTGCATCAAATTCAGAGACCAAGTAACTGAGGGGGTTTTCCAGCTATACAGTGTTTCAAAGACAGAATGGCACAGCCTTTCCAGCTCTCACAGAGAAAGACAAACATGGCTTTGGGCTGTGGGAAAGCCAATGCTTTATGGCTATATGGTTAAAACCAGCTAACAACCCACCAATTATTCTGTAAACTCAAGAGTAATGCTAGCAGCCGGACAGCCTGTTTCTCCACTTCAGGCAATTTAATATCTCCCATCTTTTATTTTCCTTTTCTGTCTATTCCATAAAATGCCAATAAATCCTCCTTTTCTTTAATCTAAGCTTAATTGGGTTTTTGGCTGTTATCTGGGGAAATTACTTTTTCACATTCCTGAGGGAAACAGAACAGTGTCCTCATGAGAGCTGAACGCAACAGTCAGCCCACTGGTCAAGGTCAGGGGAAAAACTGTTATCTCCTTTCAAGGAATTGCCTCAGAGGTGTCAGTGGTACCATTATGAACAGAGAAAGGGCTAAATGACTTGAGGACACAATGCACCATCAGGGACTCAGATACATGTAAGAGACTACTGGTAGTGAGAGGTAGGATCATATACAAACATGCTAGGAATAAGATGGATACCTTAAAGAGAATTTCAAAAGCAACATGTTCACTGAAATGTAGTGCACAAGCAGAAGTCATATTATTCTAATTATAAAAGTATAATTAAAGCAGTACAATTGTCTTAATATGGATGCAGACTTAGAGGTATAACGGTGTTTGTTCCATGATAAGCTAGTCTTGACACTATACATCTATGCCCATGGCAGATGACAACTATTTCCATTAGGGATGTGAACACAATAGAATAAAAACCACACTGAGACCAGTCCCAACAAAGAAGGCACATTTTAACAGCAATGTTAAATTTCTGTTAAATTTAACATTTTAATTTAACAGTTAAATTTAAAAAGAAATGGGGAAAACAGGGTTCTAGATAAAAAAAGCATAAAAAAGCAGTTATCTTCCGTTCGTACATCAAAGGCACACCATTATCAAGACAAAGGAAACTTCTCACTGATGCCCTCCTCAGGGTTTGCACATACAGACTTTCTTCTAAGAGTCCTCTGCATTGTGTAATTATAGAAGACGGAAATAGACCTGCAGTTAGGAGGTGCTTTCAATGGAGTTATCACTTTGCAAGCCTGAGCCTAGCATTTTTATCATGCTTTGTATCTCTATGCTACTTAGAATATTTATTCAGATTATTCAGAACATCTGTGTTCCAAATATTTCCATTTTCAGAATACAATTTAATGTATAGACAGAGCAGCACTGTCTGCTTCCTGACAGGGCTGATAAGAACCAAAATGTTTACAACGTAAAACTGTCTGAGAAGCAAAGCAACAGAGCCGACCTCTGCAGGACAGGTGCTCAGACAGGAATATCTAGTAGGAAATCTGAAACGTCTCTCGCTGACAGAGCCATTCTAGCTGCTCTCCAGAAATGTTCCTCTGAAATACCAAAGGAACTCGTGAGTATAGCCAAAACTATTTTTCAGGTAAAAACACTACATCTTCCCCTATTGTGGCCAAGATATATTCTGGACACCAACATATTCAAAATATTTTGCTGGGACACCAACACACATGTAGGTTTTTTTCCTCGTAGCTGAAGGAGTATCCCTCTGAACAGACTGCGATGTGCTATAACAAGCATACATACTGTCTTTCTCTGCTTGGATTTCTTCAACAGCTCTCCAGAGTGTGGAAACATGTTACCCTTCGTGTTGTCCCTAGCATCAAGCACTGTTATCTCCAGTTGCTTTCTTCAGCAGTGCCTCCAGAACCCAAACTTGTACCTAGATCTACTAAGCCACTGTCCATATCAAGTTGCCCTCCTGCAGCAATTGTACAAGTAATTTGCAAAAAGATCACAACATCCATAATTCTACTACGACAACTTTGTGAAAGGCTTGGAAGGAAATAAATAGCCCTGAACCAAACTCTGCTTTATGAATTATTCTGATGCAAATTCATACTCTAACACATTCCTCTTGTGCTAAAAGGAAGGAATATAAACAACTGAGAATTTATTTTTATATTTTTTATATTTACAGGGGCCATTATGAAAAATTGATTAACTGTGACAAGCCGTCAAACAAATACTAATTTAAAGAATTAGGTGAGAACCACAGTAGTGATGAACAGCTACCCAATACGTTCACCTGAGTCACAGTCAAAAGATGTTAATGTCCATTATTGCTATTTAATGTTGTGGATTTTAAAATATTTCAGTTTAGATCTCTTAAAACACAGAGACACAGATTAATTTTAATCTGTTTGAAATTAATGAGGGTTTTTATCAAACTACTTTTGAAGAACTGGCCCTCTGGAATTCTCAGGGTATTATCATCACAGTTAATGCATTCGCATAGGAAAGAAATTGGCTTAGTCACACAATCCATCAGCTGAGGTTTGCAGCACTCTCCTCACTGAAGAAAATCATCTTGTATTAAAATACTGAACATTTTCAAACTGCTTTAAATGCTACAATTGTTCTGGGCAGCTGGGTCCCTTCCTACCATGATGGCTACTATGCTGGTATCACTGTAAAATTACGGTTCTAAATCCACCAAATACTAAATTATGCTAAAACTACTGGGTGCTGAATGTACCACACTGTCATGGCATCTGTGGGCCAGTGAGCTCCAGTAGCTCCCTGGGGTGCACGAGCAGTGAGCAACTCCCAGTGACTGGCAGAGCAGAGCCTCATTATCCCAGCCAGGGAGTAGGATAGCTGGGGGGCAGCCCCATGCCCAGGCATCAGGCACCTCCATGGGGATGAGGATGTGCTGAGGCCAGGCCAAGATGTCAGCCCATGGGCTGGGCCTGGCTCAGCAGGGCTGGGCTGGGGCAGAGCCGGAGCCTGGCACCCTACAGTGTTGGTGTTGCTGTCACTGGGGCAAGGACGGATAGCCTTGGGATGGGTTGAAACGTAGTTCCTAGGCCCACAGGAGCAGTGTGTAGAGCTGTCCACATCCTCTCCAAAGCAAAAGCACAGCTGCTATGCAACTCAAGCAAAAAGTATCTGTAGATTTTGAGGAGAATATAGATGAAGAAGACAGCAGTGCAGGGAAAGGGTTCTGTCATAAAGGAAAAGCTGGACAGCAAGATTTCAGCATTCATTTGTGCTGCAATATCCTGTCCACAGCAACGTCAGTGTCAGATCTAATGATCTAGTATTTATAGTATTATGACACTTATGGGTACCAGGCAAAACATTTAGATGGCATTGCCCATCACTCCCAGATACAAAGATTCCATGATAGCATGGCCAAATCAAGATACCAGGCTATGTTCCTTCTCCCACATGTATCATTCTGATGAGTTTTACAAAATTATAAATTTGGTGACATTATTTTTAGTAAGATATGAGCTCTTTCCATTTAAGAGCCCTAAATGTGAGATACCAAGTTCAACATCAGAAGTAGTCAACCAGTATCAATTTTGGGCAGCTTGTGTGCATCCAACCAAAATACAGTTCATTGCAACAGCCCTTTTTTAACATCTAAAGACAACCTGTGGCCAGTCCTTCAAAAAGTCACCACGAAATTCACTTTGGATGATCTATTTTTTTCTTCAACTTTTCCTAATGCAGCTTTAAATTAGCATGTTCAATAAAGCAAGCAACACTCCAGCTCTAATAGACAGAATCAGTCTTAACCCTCATTTTATCTTAGCTGGATCTAATTACTTGATACTAATGTAGAGTGCCAAAGACATTTTCTGAATTTCACTAAATTATTATTAGACAGATTTTGGTTCAAATCACTCGGTATAACATTATAAAGCTATATATATATATATATATCAGTTTATTATTTAGTATTCTTGCTTGCCTGCAGATGAAGATCACAAACCTTGACTGGGCTTTCAAGTAAATCCGCAGACTTCAGGACCAATCCCATAATCTGATCCATGTGACTAATCACAACAATTGGTTTGTACATCCTTCTCAAATAGCAAAGTTTTCCTTGTTTTCCTGAACCACGTTAAGTGCATTTGTTACAAGAGTAATGCATAGAATAGGATATTTCAAATAGGGTATCATATGTGTTATGCATCAGCTATGTAGCAAGTAGCCACTACTTTTTGTGAAGGTGTGTCACATGAGCTGCCGATTGAGTTTGTCAAGCAATACCTTGAAATTCAGTTAGATCTCAGTGGATGACTGGTTAATTTTACAGAGTCTAGACAGAAAGTCTGACAATTAACATGCATAAATTTGAATCAATCATTCTTTTGCATTTACCAGTCACTGCACTACTGGTATCCATGGAAAAATGACCAGAGCTGACTGGAAATCAATAACAAAACCCACAATAGGGGAGTACCCATCAATAGACACTGAGGTATCTACCTAATAACAGTCGCACCATGTTTGAAAGGATATATGAACTCTCTAAATGAGATGATCATGCCCTCTGCAGCTATTAGCATTAATGGTCAGTCCCAGTGGAAAATGCAGATGATTCAGCCTTAGTATATACAGCACAGTATTATGTGCCACGTGAGCAAAGGCCAGCTAGATTTTCACTAATCAGTTCTGAGAGTGCCAAAGGCTCACTGATTGTTTCATCAACTCAGGTTTATTCCAAGTATAGCTCATCAGATTACAAGTCTGACAGACGCTGAAGTACCTTACAGTGTTAAACAGCTGATGAGCAGAGTGTTGCAACAGTCAAAATGAACTGAGGCAGAATCTTTCTTTCAAAGCATATTCTACAAAATACTAAGCTTTCTCCTTTGGAATGTACCTCAAAAGATAACTGCATCATGCCCAAGTTCTTAAATATTCAATTCAATATCAAATTAAAATTCAATATTAATATATTTAACTGCATTCTCCAAAATAGTCTACTTCCACTGTGTGTGTACAGTGATGATTCCACACATGCTGGAGTAATATGAAATGTGGCCTTTGGTATTAATGGATCAGAACCAATACAAGGACACAGGATAGTTGATCTGAGAAAGCAACAGGCACGTAGACATTAATTGAACAATGTACCTGATATATGAGCTAATCCCCATAGTGGATGTTTCACATGCATCAGATATGTTGCTTTGATATCACTGCTCTAAAGAAATACTTCAACCTTCCTCTGCAGCCTAGTAAGTAGTTAATAATCCTAATGTCACCTAGTATATTTTTAAACACTGTAAAACATTTTGTTCTATCTACCATACACACATTCAGCCTAACCAGGAGCGACACACAGAGGTATATATCCTCACACTTGTTTTGACAACATTATTTCTACTAAGAGGCAGATGGCTTTGGATCACAGGACTTCAGAGCCTTCAAAACATTTTGCAGATCTGTAGCAACCTTCCACTGCAGCAGCACTTACAAGAAGCACAGATATTTGGAGGTAAATCAGTTGCTTATTTTATCCTGTGATGCTTCAACTTTCTTCTTGTATTTTTTCTGGTGTTTGATACACTTACATTACTTATTTTACATGTAACTGCAACTATGTAACTATGTACTATGTAACTGTAACTATGGTACTGTGGTAAATTGGTACTGTGGAACTGTACCAATATGATAAACAGTACCTTCTAGCACTTACAGAAAGTTCTCATAGTTCAGCTGCAGGTGTACTGTAACAGTCACCTGACTCTTATTTTAGATGTTAACTTGTAACTTCTTGCCTTACCTACCGTCATTGTACTTAGTCCTCAAGTTCTTAAGGTCTGGAAATTGATCTTTTTATTATACGTTTGCAGAGTTCCTGGCACATTTAGTCTTGGTTTCCTGCTTGTGCCTTAAAATACATACACAATAACAGAGTTCTCTATGGCAGTTCCCTTGGGCTGCTACTCACAGGTGCCTCAGCGTCCATTTCTTTCTAGCTCTCTGGCCAAAGCAATGCAAATCTGTACATTCCACTCACAGCAAGCTACTGCACCTAACAAAGGGCAGCTCAGCACAGCTTGACCCCTACAGCCACACATAATAAGTACAATTTAACAATCCTTAAAAAAACCCAAAACAAACAAACAAATAACAACAAAGCAAAAAATCCTACTCTCTATACTTTGTAGGATCCATGGAGTGAATGCTGATTTACACAGAGTAACAATTGATCTCTGGTAGAGTAAACTGACACTTATTTATTCTGATCTTTTTCAAGCAGCCTCTGATGATAAATGCTCAAAATATCATACATTTTGGTATTGTTAATGTACAACATTAAACTGACCATGGGGTAGAAGGAGCCGTTATCATGCCAAGGCTTCATTTCTGGATAAAAAAAGCACTAATGCCTCTTTTATGGATAATGTCAATAGTAACTAATCAATAGCTACCCAAGTGCGTATGTAAGTAGCCACATACTTCTTATGACAGTGGATCACTTCATGAGAGGCTGTCACTTCTTGAATGCACTGATGACACTTACATGCACTGGCAGAAGCCAATGCCATACCCTCACTGAAGCAACAGATGAACTCACAGGCTTAAGTACCTCACTGAAATATAGCTGTAATTATGGTCTGTTCTTCCTGCCAGTATCTTTCAATAGAGACCTTCAAACCATGTGGACATTTCTGCAGTAAGACTAACAGTGGCTGAGAGAATGGAGCCTCAACAGCACAGTCATTGAATCATTTCTTAGCATTACTCGATTTAGTATTTGCATGCTACTCCATCCCATACATGAGATGATATCCCCAAGTATTAAGAAAGCCAGTGCAGTGATGCCTCTGAAATACAGTAGCATGCATTACTTGACTAAACACTGTGCCTCCCCAAGGGCCTGTGAAGCAACAGAAAGCCAGAGTGAGTTAGGTATTAAATAGGTTTTAAACCTGATTCTGAAGTCCCCTTTCCTTAAATCCTCTATAAGGAACGAAAAAAAAAATAATAAAATCTTCATCCTAGTAAATAATTAATGATGAACACAATCTTTGGAATTTGAACATATAATTAAATGCTGCCATGATTAAACATTTAGAGAGTTTGAAAAGTCTGGTACAGTTGAAAATACCAAATCTGTTAGTTACAGAGAAGTGTGACTTGCCCTGATTATTCACTGAACCCCTGACATGCTGTAACAACACACAGCACTGATGTTAGAACTTGGAACCTGAATTGCTGCATTTGATGTTTGTTCAGAAGAGAAGATTACAGACTATAAAAGAAGCTTTGGGCTTTCAGACATTGTTTTCTTTTAAGAATCTGAAGTTGTGCAGTGAAGGAACTGAGGAGGAAGGAGAACTGCTTGGAGGGAGTTAGATGAGTTGTGGTATGAAAAATTTATAGATGTATGTAAATATCTCAGTTATGTATTTAATGGTCAAACTTACAACCTTATGCCAGCACTGTGAAAGGCAATGAATGATTTGACAGAATAAATACAAGTTCATAATGGCACATCTGTACTTCTTAAACTAATATCCTGTCATAACCACTAATAACTGGTTCCTTTGGAGGAAAAGAAAAATACTGATGATCATCACAATTTGAACACAGATTCTCATCACAGAAAACTTTCCAAAATGCTTTTGTTCTTAAGTTATTAAAAAAAGCCAAAAATAACTCCAAAGCTTCTTAGAAGTGCTTTTCCCCTCACTTCTAAGTTCACTTGGCTTTACTAAAATGCAATTCTTCATTTTTAGGTGCAAGATAGTTTTTTAAAATATACAGTTTTCTAAATATCAAAAAATGGTTTTGAAATACTTGAAATAAAAAATAATATATTTTCTTAAAATGCTTTTGTCTTCTGGCAGGTTATCCCTAAAAATGAAGACCGATATACAGATATCAAAGTATGTTTTTTTTAAGGCTCATCCCTTTATATACAGGATCATACATGAGAATGGTGAAAGAAACTCACCCTCTTTACTACTACACTATGGCTCACTGGTAAACACAAATTATACAAACTACATATAACACTTTCTGATCTATTCCATTCACTTAAAAACAACTGGAGAAACACTCCCACCAAGCAAATTATTTGATATTAAATCAGTAATTAAAATAAATTTAATTTAACTTGGGATTCCTTTGTATCTTAGAGCAAAGTAAGTAAATAGATCCTATTTGGTTTTATGTTTATGCTTTCTTTGATCTTCAAGACACAGGGAAATATACTGCATATTAAAATAATTTTGTATACTCACTGTCATTAATTCCTCCACAAACCACAGTCACCAAACCACAGCCTCATTTTAAGACAGCATATAGCCATGCTCAGTATTACCTCTCTCCCATGGGTTATTTATGAAGTCCCATTAAAAAATGCAAAAGTACAAGCTATTAATTTATCCAATAAATAGCTGAAATAACATTTGTTATATCCTGTAATGTTCCTTATACTCAGTAACATTTGGGTTTTAGAAGGCAAGTTTTGTTCTTACAAGTTTTGCTCATGCAACCACCTACATAGGAATAACAAATGTTCACAGCTGTCAGAACATATCTACAACTGTATTCAGACAAGAAAGCTATCAATAAAAACACCTGATACAGAATAAAGAAGGATGTTTACAGCTGTAAATAACTGACCATATAGGATAGCTTTTATTTAGTAGCTAATATAAAGATTTGTGTGCCTAGCATCAAATTTAACTTCACTTTTATTACAGTGTAGTTTGGGGAGGCAATTAACCATAAATTTATTCTATGCTTAAATTCAAACCACCCTTTTTTTTAGAATTAAGGCTTTCTGTGACAACAAAAGTGCACCTGTGGAAACACAATTTAAAGATAGACCTGTGTAATTAAATATGACTGAGAATTCTGCAGAGATCCAGGCTGGATGCCCAACTGGATTTACTCCAAAGAGGTATGTATGACTCTTTTGAGCACTGAGTATCAGGAAATTTGACAGTGTTAAGGTCCTCCAAATCCCCATCTGTTTCTGAACAGGTAAGTTGCCTGCAGTAGTTTAACTACGGGCATAAAGTCTAGCATTAGCTAGAGTTATTGGGCTCAAACCTAATTCCTGTTTAAAGACATGGAAGTCTGAGGTGGAATCAAGCTGAGGTATTGATCCCCATTATATGTAATAGGCAAAACAAGCATCCTAAGCCCTTATTAGTACCATAAGCCTCCAAGATGTACTGAGCACAAAGATACAACTGAAGTCTGGGAAAACTGAAAGGCAGAAGTAAAACAAAACATGAAACAGAATTGAATAAGCAAGCAGGAAGTAAAAAGCAAAAGAAGTAAAGAAACAGCTAAAGGCAAGAAAATGTGAAACTCAGTAAAGAGCATTACATTGTAATATAAAAGAGAAAACTTCACTTATGAGTAGGCAAAAGTCTCAAAGAGAGCACTTTACAGAAAATATAACTGATAATGACATAGGACAATTTTTAAAGAAAATGTCTTCAGTAAGTGGGAACACAACTCATGGTCTTTCAAACACATCTCACAACTGTAATTGGTATTCAAAGAGGATCAGAAAAAATAACACTCGTCAACTTTGTTCCCAACATCAAAACTGGGTTAAGAAAGGAAGGTGATCAAAAGCACACTCCACCTACCAGCCAAGCAGGCAATGCAGGGCAAGGTGTTTACAGGAGAGAAGGAGCCTGAGGGAGGGGGGGTGGGTCACACTAACCCCATGCAGGAAGACTCTACTGTGAGCTGCAAGATCAGCTGGTGTGATGATAAACACAGAGGTCTTAAGGCACTGACTTTCAACCTTGTCTTGGGCTCAGCAGTAGCAGTCATTTTTTCTCCTTAGTAATTGGTGCAGTGCTGTGGTTTTGACTTTCGGCCTGGGAACAGCACAGATAACACCGATATTTTTAGTTACTGCTCAAATGTTTAGTCTAACCAAGGACTCTGTAAGTCTCATGCTCTGTCAGGGAGGAGGGGAAGCCGGGAGGAAGCAGAGACAGGACACCTGACCCAAACTAGCCAAAGAGGTATTCCATACCACAGCACATCATGCCCAGTATATAAACTGGGGGAGTTACCCGGAAGGGCTAGTTCACTGCTCGGTCAGGCTGGGTTATCGGCGGATGGTGAGATGCTGTATTCTCTTCCCGTGTTATTTCCCTTATCATCATTATTATTATTGGTGGTAGCAGTAGTGATTTGTGTTATACCTTAGTTACAGGACTGTTCTTATCTCAACCTGTGGGAGTTACATTCTTTTGATTCTCCTTCTCATCCCTCCAGGAGTGGGGGGAGAAAAGGGGTGGGGGAAGTGAGTGAGGACTGCGTGGCTGATTTATGACTGAGCTGAAACCACAACAAACCTACAGCTATAGAGAGAAAAATTTCAATCCCTACCTACAATACAAACCCATCAGTGGGTAAATGAGCTATTAGAGGCTATAAAACCACACTTGTTGATTAAAGTGTTTGTATTATACTCTGATCCTCAAATCTGTGTATAAAAACAGACCGTGTATCACATCTCTGTATGGAGAGTTGAAGTAACAAGAACTAAGCTAGTACAAGGGCACGGCACCTCTTCAGAGGCATACTTGCAAAACAACAATGAAGCCTTGCAGAGAATATGTAAGAATATTGAACAGGACTTTTCATACACCTGAAGTGAATGACCTAACTTACAGAGGAAAGGATAGGAACTGTGTTAGTTCCAGCCATGTGCAGGCAGTAGGAATCATTTAACCAGTATTATAGTAGCTTTCAAAAGACTGAATACTCAAAAGACTAGACCAGCTGTGTTCAGTCCAGCTGAGAATTTAAACTGAAATCTTAGGGAAAAAATAATAAAAAAAAAAATCATATAGTTTTATTCTAAAAGGAAGGAAAACTACAAAATCTCTCCTTCTGGTTTCAAGAAGCCAGAGCTTATGCTAATGAATGTATAGGATGGGAGACAAGCAATGCCCTTTGTGTATCATCATTTCACTTAGAAGCTGTTAGTAGATGGTATATGAACAAGTTTCTAATTCAAGAACCCCTACGCTACAGTGTTAAGATTCATGACTCAAGTTCCTCCACATTTTAGGTTTTTTTCATATTCCAGGAACCAAAATAGTTTTCAGTGTGCAAATCAGAATAACGTATTATATGATCACACACAATATGTATATCCCCATATAGGTCTCCAGTGAAAATCCATTCTATCATAGATATCAGACTGTTACAGTCCACCTAGAGTAATTAAGTCCTTTTGTTCCTACTACAGCACCATCTGGTTTTAAACCTGTGGATCTGCAGTACAAGCTCTGGTGTCTGTCGTATACATTACTAAATAAAATACTGATACAACTCCTAGAACAGCTCAACATCTGAACTCATGCTGGCAGGACTGGCTTTCAATTCTACATAACTGGAAATTCTTTGGAAAGGAAGCAAAAGGAAATGTATCTCCTAGCTTCCTGGAGACAAGAGACTGCATGTCCCAAAATAAAGAATGATTTTAATTTATTGGTCAATGACAAAACCAGCAAAACACTATCACAGAATGCATTTCAGTATTTATTACTATCACTTAAAATGCCCCATACAAGTCACTGATGAATTCAATACTGACTCCAGGACATCAGTATCCAAAACAAGTCATATTCATTTAATAAATTCTAACCAAGTACAAGATGAAAGTGCTGTCTGCATTCCTGGAATGCCTAATGGTGTGTACATCACATCAGGCTATCTGACATTCAGGATGAAAACTAAGATAACCCTACAGAACAACTAGTCATTAGCATTCCAGAAGACACAACCACTACTGAAGGTTATGGTTGAGTGGATAGTCTGGAAAAGCACTGAATTTTAGAGAACCACCTCACAGGGGGCGGAGCAAGGAGCCAGAATATGGTGCCATATGTACTCTTATCAAGATAGCTGAATAACTAAGGTACAAGCCAACAGCTCTTCAGAGTGACAAGCTTGTAAAAGAACATGGAGAAAGAGCAGGTTTAGGACTATAACTCTCCAAGTAATGACACAGATCTCTGTAACATGATGGACAAGCTTATGTTAAATAAGCATCTGTCCTTATGGAGAGAAGTGTACAGTCTGTAACTATTTAAATTCAAGGTGATGGTACTATAACCCTAGGATTACTGATTGTCCTTCCTCTCATTTCTTAATGTGGCTCATCTTCTATCATAAATCTCTTAGATGGCATAAATATATATATAGTAAGTCTTCACACTGCCTGCAATGGACCTCTAAACATTCTTGCTTCACTACCTACAGAACAACTGAGCTCTCCACAGCAAGATTCAAAGTGAAAGATTAAGCTTGCATTAATACACACATGTAACCCCCTCATCACTACCACCACTCTCTAAATGCATATGCATGAGATCTATCTATCTACCTGTATGTCTATCATCTACCTATAACAGGACAAAACAAAGGACAGGAAGGGAAGACAAGACATGACACGCCTATCAGAAATGCTGCTACAGCAAATTATTCCATTCTGAGTGCTAATTTACCTGATAAGTTTTAAGGGTAACTGCCATGCACACAAAACCACACTTTTGGTAATAAACCCTTAGCAGCTCTAAATAACCAAAACATTACAATAAATGAGCATGGTGAATAGTCACATATCCTTTTCTCATTGATTTCAATAGGATTCAATGTACCATATCTGAAAAATTATACTGTGCGGCTGGTAAAACACATTACAGCATTACAAGAATAATAATGGGTATTTCTTTTTTTAACACATAATTCTATAAATAGTACTTTGTATATTATATTTATTTTAGGGCATGTATAATACATTATGTTCCATTAGGTTCAATGAGGAGTGAAAATACAATTACTGAAAATTATTTGGATTAAGATAAAGACGATTGACCTTTTAGCCTTTTTCCATGTTTTCAAGGAAACAGGCTGAGAAATACATTTAAAATGACATTTACATTTAAGAGCAGCATAAACGAACAAGACTTGTGACATCCAGAGGCATGGGATGGACCTACAAACCAGACAATAAAATTGCTCAGGGGAATAATGAATAAATGCCAGATCAACTCTTCATGCATTTTCTTACTACTTGTTTCTTGTCTGTCCCCTATCAAGCTTAATTTTCTACCTAAATCAAACACTGAAATCATCAGCACTTTTCTTTCAAAAACTAGAATTTAGATTCTATAGTATACGCTTAATCTTCTGGAAAACAGCATTAATACAAGCACAGGCAATTATATCAGAATATCAAATAGATGGATTTAACAGACTTCTGCAAAACCCATATATATGAACTCATTATTAAAATTTAAATGCTTGAATAAAACAATAATGCTACTTACTAAACATGTCTATGAAATGCTAATAGATTCTGCAGTTGCCAACAGTAGCAACACACACCTGAGAATAACCATAAACATTGTAGCTTAAAACAAAAATGGAGTTGCCAGCTCCTCTCATTGAGGGAAGGAAGATAAACAGGGAACACTGACAGCAAATTGCACAAATTACAAATACTAAATGACATCAACATGACATTTTGTAGTTGTATCACAAACATACTAATGCAAAATACTAAGTTTTCTCATGCAGGACACAGGCAAATTAACTTCAGAATCAAAGACTCTTACATTGTCTTCCAAGACATTAATAATGAACTAGCATAGGTGTATTGTTACCTCAAAAGAAACATTTTCCTTCCAATTTCTACAAACTTAAGCATGTCTCTTCTACTTCTTGCTTTTTAAAAGCACCCTAGTGCTATGGGGTGCTTCTTTTGAACTAATGAGATTAGAGACTTGTATTATTACTATCTACTAGTAAAAGGGAAAATGTGTCTCATTGGACTTTAAAAAGAGGCTTTCAGTATTACGTATCTTAGCGGTGTATTTCATTTGAATGCTCAGCATCAGACTGCACTGAGATAACACACTGAGGAAACTGAGGAAATAACACAGAGGAAAATTAACTTTTTTTAAAAAATGTCACACTGAGATGATATATAAAGTCCAATTGGCATTTTTGAGACTACTGTTCTTCCAATAGAGGATTTAACCTTTACTGAAAGAAAATCAAGGAGATAGTTTCTCTGACTTGGGAACAAATATTTCACCAGCTTCCACCTCAGCACTGGCATCTCAAAATAATCTGAGGTAAACACAGCTGCAATGTAACTAAAAGCTGATTTATACTGTCATCATTACAAACCTTTCCTGTTTTAAACCAAATTCACTATGTATCACTAATTCACTACAGGTGAATTATTACTGCATCTGCATCCCATCCCATATCCCAAGACTACATATCACATTCATATCCTCACTTTTACTGTGAATGAGATGATGAACCATTCTGAAATACAAATCTGAACTGGCACAACAGAGGCATTTCAAAAGCTGGAATAATCTTTCCAAAAACTTTATCAGTGAGAAAATATTGAATCTGGTGTCCTCTCCCTCTTATCTTGGAAACTGGTGATTTCACATACACCACTGAATTAAATGCCAAAGATGGCAAAGAATGCCTGCTTTTATAGGTAAATATGTTCTCCAGCATGGACCTCCATGTTCTGCAGAGGGACAGCCTGCCTCACTGTGATCTGCACCAGAGGTTGCAGAGGAATCTCTGCTCCAGTGCCTAGAGTACCTCCTCCCCTCCTTTACTGTCCTTGGTGTCTAGAGAGATGCTTCTCTTACATGTTCTCTCTTCGGCTGCAATTGCTGCTGCACAGCTTTTTTCCACTTCTTAAATCTGTTGTCCCAGAGGTGCTACCACCACCACTGATGGGCTCAGCCTTAGCCAGAAGTGGGTCCATTGGCACTGGCTGTCAGACACAGGGGAAGCTTCTAGCAGCTGCTCACAGAAGCCACCACTATTTCACTCCTGCTACCAAGACCTTGCCATGCAAACCAAATACAACATGTGATTTCATTCTCTACCCAATTTCATGGCTGAAATTCAGCCCCCTTAAACAAATAAGTATTTGCTGCCTTTCATCAAACAACCACAGCAGATATGCACCAGGTCCAGCAAGTGTGGGTACAGATGTGAACTGAGTAAGTCTTATTCTACCTAGCCAGGCTGTGCCTCTCAATCAGCTGTCAGTATCCTCTTGGTCGACCACTTGCCAAGAAACAGAGATTTTCCAAGCAAACAACACAGGCTTCCTTTCAGTCTAAGAAACAGCCCTGTGGATCACATCAAGCCCATAGGCTGCCTAGTTTATAGTGAAATTATCACTTTGAATTTCCTCTTTAAACTGAGAGTCATAATGCTGATCCATTCCTTACCCTAAGGGCTCAAAGCACCTTAGGAAGAGCTATACAAGTGCTAAGTATATTATGTCAAAAGAACAATCAGTAGAATGGACTATCTCTTTGCCCTGTGCTTGAAAGCACCTGGCACCTCAGAGCCTGCTCTAGAAGGTTTAAAGGAATAATGTTAACATAAACAAAAATCTTATTTTGTAACTGTGTCCTGTTTGCACTGCCCTCAAAGCCACTTAGTTCACTGTTAGGAACAACAGCAAGGTCTGTTCATAGCAGTCTCCTTCTTCTAGGCCCTTGAATAAACTATTTCTCACATACTGTCATATTATTTTCATTTCTGTACTAAAAAAGCAAATGAACAGCACAACATTACTCACTGAAGCTACATTATAATTTAAATGCTGCTTTCAACAGAAAGAGGTGCGTCCTGTAGAACATCACCCCTAGAAGAATACATCCACAGTGAGTCTTTAGAGAAATGTTTGAACAGTTTGCTTAAGACAAAAAATGTAGTCATTGGGATTCTTGATTTCTTTCAGTCTTAATGACAGGACTAAGCCAGAAGTCAGTTGCTGTGTAGTAATATTTAGAGACAGGATTTAAATTTAAAACAGTAAATCTCTCAAAAAGGCATACAAAAGTATAAGAAGTATTTTTACACTCATAAAGGTTTCTGTACCTGTATCTCCAGTTTCAAGTTGTGTGACACATCCTTCAATCTCATCAGACAAACTGGGTTTTGTTTGTTTTTCTAGCTTTTTTAATACATGAAAGTGCACTTTTCCAATTTCTTAGATTTAGAATAACACATTTAAAAGGCATTCAGAGCTCACATTAACATCTAACCAGCAGCAAAAATTGTCATTTCTATTTTATCTTTCTGAGCTCCCTGATTACAAAGTTCTATTAACTGAGAGACAGCACCAGTTCACAAAGATAATCAAGAAGAAAGGTCAGTGGTTTATGAAAGGAAGTTCTGGCCTTCCAGGGCACCACTGGGACTTGAGCTCAGTGCTTGTCTCAAGAATGAGGAGACAGAGATTCAGTGCCCCTCAACAGTATAATCCTTGTACTGTTCATAAAACCACACAGATTTCCTGAGATATGATCACTGAAACAACAACCCTCAAATGAGAATTCCTTACAAATACACAGACACTATCAGAATAACGTATGACAATAAGCATTGCCAAAGTCTGTATTTTATTAAAACTTAGTCCCGTTGATAGAAAAACAAGTATCACTATCACCCTCACCCTTTGATGCAGAGAATCCTAAAAAATGTTTTAAAATACTGGAATTATTTCCCCAATCACGATTCTGTATTTACACTGCGGCTCAAATTTCCTCTGCAATATTCTAAGTAGTGCTTCTTTAACAATGAGACCCACATACACAGATTTTTAGAAACATTCAGTGCAGGAAATATTTGGGACCCAACCACTATTAGCCTTGGACTGCAGCCTCCCATTCTCCCTAATCTGTATGAATCTGACAGAGAGGGCCTGACCTTGCATGCTGCTTGTCCCTTCTGTCTTCAAATTTTATTGATCTATAGATTTCAGCACTTCAAAATAGAACCAGAAATATCCATGCACCAACATAACAGAGGAGTTCTACTAGGTGATCAGCAGCTGATGCTTAACATCTCACATACCCATGCCTGCAGCACTGGCTGCTTCTGCTAGTAACAGACGTGCAGACATGGGTACTAATCCTGTTTCTGCTGATTTCCAGGGGAGAACTCCACAGTTTTAGCAAGCAAAATTGCGCTCTTTTAATAACAGTATTTAATTTGGAGCATTTCCTGACCTTGTATGCCTCTTCCTAGCTTCACAAAGCAGCATGTGGGAATGGCCTTGGTCACACAACTCTATGCTTCTGTTCTCCCAAGAAATATAGTTACAAGAATGCCTGCCCAGTCTAAGACCCTCAGGAGATGCACAAGAAGTGATGGATTATAATAAAGGAAAAAAAAAAAAAAGGCTTTTTGAGGCTGCCTTCCCTAACAGAGTCTTATCTTTATTTTGACTCTTCGAAAGGGAAGAAAAAATACTTCTAATCCATTCAAAACAAAGCAAACTGCAGTCATTTAGACTTCAGCTGCATAACATTAAGCCTGAAAGACCACCTTAATGCTTTCCAGAGAAAATATTCCCTAAATCCTCTACTTCTGTATCCAGTTGCTCAAACCTCCCTACAGCTATACAGAAAACAACTGAAACTTTTTGTAACTGTATTCTTATAATTTTTGTACTTGCTCTTTAGACTGCACAAATTTTAGTCAAAGAAAACCTAGAGCTATCTAAACACTAAGCATACAGTGGATGCCCTTTCAGTCTACAGAATTTCAGGAGACCTACTGTTTTCACCTACTGGATCAAACACAGTCACACCACAAGTGATTTTGCCATGACTCAATGTCCAGGGGAACCGTGGATCAGCATTCACCGAAAGGTTAAGGTCTGAACTGACAGTCTAAAGTCAAGAGCTTTGCTCTTACTGATGATCTTTATGGGTATATGGCAAGATTTTTTCTGGTCTTCTCAAACTGTTCTTGTTTCACAGTATTGTAATAGACTTCATACTTCAAAACTGTCAGTCAGCTATTTTATGCAAGCACATTTATATCCAAATACATTTCAAATCATCCTATTTGTTGGTCATATTCTGCAGTCAGGTAAGGATTTTATTTTTCTTTACACTAAAAAATTAGGGGATTACTTGAATATGCAAAGATAAATCTGAGATGCACCATCATGATTCTTCTCCGCATCAATGAAACTAATGTACCTGATTTTTTAAGCAGAATATATTTTTAATGTCATATGACAGACACCAAATGCACAATTGAATACAAAATAGATGTCAAATATTGTAAGGTATAATCAGTTAATGAACTTTGTGTAAGTAGTTGATGCCAGTATGATGAATACACTGTTTCCCTAAGGACCCGAGGGTGCCCATTTTATGCTGTTCAGTGCCTGTATTTGCATGCCCCATTAGAATTTATTAGAGCCCAAAACACTGCAGCCCTCCTGCAAACATCAAATACCATGCTTAAACAGTTAACCTGCTCTAAGTCACCAGAGTTAGTGCAAAATGTGTGTGGTTCAACATGCTCTGAAAAACAAGTGATTTATTTAAGTGCCTGTGTACTCATTTAGAGTGAGCTCTCAGTGCCTCAGGCATAGTAAAGGGCACTTTGACAGAACCTGAAAGCCAAAACCACCTGCATGGTCTTCAAAAGTCTTGTTCAGCCACCATCTAAATCTGAGTTCAAGCACTGCTCTTTCTATGTGTCTTGCTATGATCTGACAGGGTATAAGTCCAGCAGTCTCAAAGGACATCCAACATCTTCACATATGACAAAGTTGGGGGAGTTACACAGTTCAGTAAAAAATATTAGAAAGCTCTTTGGAAAGTTACCGGGTAATGCTGTAATCTCCAGTTTATGTGCTTCTCAAAGTATGTGCTTTAACAGCTTCTGGAGCAGGATCTCAAATGCTTTACACACCTTTTCCACATAAGATCCTCAACTCAAGACCACAAATCACATTCTCTTTCATTATCTTTTATCTGGGCTAAACCATTGTCCATGATTCTGTCCCAGCAGAAGAGCTGGACTGCAAGAGAAACTGAGTATTTTCCTGATGGGCAGCTCTACACAGCAGAATAGGTATCTCCTATTGAGGTGCATAACTCTCACAACCCACTGCATATATAAGTGTTATATAGAACAAGGTCTGAAATTGCACTTCCAAACCACTCATCAGTGTCAGGTCTCTCAAGTGATTGCTTGTGCACCTATCCCAAGGTTGAACCCCCTTAGTTTTCAAACTCCTACCTGAAATTCCATGCTGAGCACTTAAGGTCAAAACTATGGTTTGAACTTTTTTGTTTTACTATCCCCCATGAGGAATTAATACTCCTGTATTTTAAGGCAGGAGTCTCCATTTAATGCTTCTACAGCACCTGGAGATCCTCAGAAGAAAGGTGATATGTAAGTATAATTATTTAATGAATTGAGGGAAAGAATCTCTTGTTTCAGAAAAGGGAAAGTAATATGTGTGTAAAATATAAAAACAGACACTTGAAACTGTATTTACAGGAGAAGGGGAAAGGAAATTGTGACTTGAGGGCTTCTTTTCTGATTACTTCAAAAAAAATATAGCCTGATTAGAAAAGTACATCTTAGGCATCAAAAGCTTCTATATAATGTATTTTACCTACTGCTTCAACATACAACTCAGACTTCATTGTATGATTATGTTGCCACTTTGAATGAATACTTGCACTAAATGCACTAGTTGGCTATTACCAGATAATTATCTAAAAATTCATCTTCACAAGTTTTAGGTAGGACAACACTAATTAAATTGTAGACATCCACAGTGAAATGTAAACCTCTGATACCTATAGCATAATACTGTAGCTCCTTACTACTGGTTTTTATACCCTGTTTGGACTAAAATACTAACTTTAATCTTCCACAGTGAATTTGACTTTGCCTCTCAGCTTCACCATTCTTTTCATACAGTTTTGTTTCAAGTCTTGCCTTGTCTAAATATGCTGCAACAATAGCACACTTCCTTGTTTGTCACTTGATGTTGCAATTTGAAAGGAAACCATAAGAATAATTACTGATATAATAAAACATGAACATACTGTAGACAACTCTATGGACTTTTAATTAGGAAATGTAGGTCCACAAAATTTCCCTATTCTTTCAATGGGCTCTCACCAACTGCGCATCTTATTTTCATTAATTTAGTATTTTGAACACCTTCTGTCAACTTTCTTTGTATTTCACAAGCATAAACATAAAATTATGATGCTGCTAAGTGAATGCAATCTTATAGAAATATGTATAACACAGCTTCTCTTTTTATTGATTGCTCTGTGCAAAAATAAGGCATAAATACTAGGACACTTTATTCGTTTTAATTTCTTTGCACTTGGACATGGCCTCAGTCTAAAGAAGGATCTAACCAGACTCTGACAGTTAAAGATTAACAGTCCTGCCATACCAACAGGCCTGACAAAGGAGCTTACCTTAATCCTTAAGGCAGTATGTCTTATGTGTATTACTGCATAGGAGCACAACTTTAATAAACACAGTGTAATGTAATTTTCAGTACTTTTACTGATGTAAAGTATGGGATATGAAACAGGAAAAAAATATTGACAGATCTATTTGTTTTCCTAAGGAAACGAAAAGAAACTAGAAAGCTTACTTTTTTTTCCTTAAGATTACTTTTATTTTGAATTTCAAAGTCTCATTGCTGTGCACAGACTGCTACACAGAAAAGCAATTCCAATAAAAATAGACAAGCAGATGCAACCTCATCATCCACAATCAAGAGGCACTGGGACTAAAATTTCAGCTAAACTGGCTTCCACAGTGCTCTGTTATAGCTGGTTTTACCTCTAATTCAGTCACAAGGTCTTCATACACTTCCTGTGAGCAATGCATTCCATTTTAAGAAAGTCTTGAGAACTTACAAACCTATTGGTCCTCAGACTTAGTATGACGTGGCTGAAATCACCTCTTGGAATTTCAAGTAAAATTAATCTTCTTTTTCTATTGGCTACAGACCATGAAAATTAAGCATCATACCTGAAAGTTCAAATGTTAGGATGCTAATTGTCATGCTAAAATGATTTGGTTTTCCACAGTATGCACTACAAATAGGATATGTCATCTTCATAACACACTGAAAAATATCCCTAGGAAGTGGCATAATTATAAAAAATCATTTCTGAGAAACCTTAATAAAGCTGATGCATGTTATCATCAATCATTTATTCTGTATGTGTCTGAGAGCACTGATAATAGCATAATGGCTCTGATTTTAACATAAACTCTTAAGGTGCTCCAAACGCAGTCATTTCACTGTATTCCATACCTATATGAAAGTCCAAAGACAGGTTTTCAGGTCCTCTGAATTGTCTCAAACCTAGTTTTGATCTGAAGATATGGGATCTTACAGGTTACACGTATACGTATATATAGGATATGTTGCTATTCCATCATGACAGCAGTGATAGCTCTGACACAAAGACAGAGCATTTACATCTTCTACTGAAGCCCAAGATGCTGCACATTCAGCATCTTTCATGAGAGCAGAAACATGATCCCTACAGTTAAAGGTGGGTATCAAGCTGAGCAAAGTTTCAGATCAGCACAGCTGGGAGTGAAAGAGGATTCTAAAGCTTCATTTCACTTTCCAGGCCAAAATGTCCACAGGCATAATTAAATATACCCCAAAAGCTGTTCTGTATTGCAGAAATTGCTGCAGATCAAAAGGGATCACTGTGCTGGAGAAATCAGACACATTAATACCAGAGATACCCTCCTGGCCCTGATATCCCTCCTCTACATCTACCAGCTGCACAAAGTACCTCATTTATGCCCTTAAACCATCAGGGATACACCAACACTACTCCTGACAACGAATATTCAGCAGACCTATAACTAGTTTCATTGCTGCCCTGCACTGCTACGGAGACACAAAGCAGATACAGCAAAAGTTAAGAATTTAGCCCTAGTTTTGATTCTACTTGTAAAAAACTAGAGCTTTTGGCTATTCATAAAAATTAAAAGCTAAATCAAAATTAGATCTATGGTAATTACATACAGAAAGAGTAACATTAAGGCTCAGCAGTCTTACGTTAGTGAAGCTATTACTAAATATCCTATCAGCAAAAATTCTTTGTTGACTGAAATTAAGATACAGTTCTCAACATTTCCAAAGAAATATGCAGGAAATATACATGGTAAGAATACCAGAAAACATAAACAAAAACACAAACATTGCAAGTGAAATAACCAGTCTATAGAAATAGCCATGTTACAAGCAAAAACCCCCCTTAACTTCATGATTTTATAAAGCAAATAAAATCTTTTCTTTGATAAGTACATGCCCAGTGAAAAGAGCTGATTTAATTATAAATGATGACTTAGTCATGTAAGTAGCATGATTTAGTTAGTCATCTAAATCATGCTCTGTGAACTTAATTTAGGGTCTCATTTCAAACTCTGAAAGATGATCCACAACATCATCTATCATGCAGGCTGCTCTACAGAAAAGGAATGCTGAAAAATAGTATCTTTTGTTAAGTGCACTAAAGTGGTGGCAATCTAATGACCAAAATCTAAGTAACAAGAGTACTCTGAGGCAGGTAAGTAGAACTTCTGACTGAACACTGAAAAGTGTGCAATTCTACAATAAATCTGTAAGTTGTAGTTATATTTCTCAATTGTATTAGATGGAAAATTCTTGGTGCTGTGGCAGAGGACTGAAAACACTCCTCTGCAGCAGGATTAGGAAACCTTTCAGATATGGACTAGCAGGTTTTCACAGGGAGATGCAAGCAAATACTGACCATGTTCCGTACAACCAACCACAAGCAAACTCTGCTCATGCATCGAGATAGCTGAATGCAGAGAAGCTCTATGGTGTAAGCTACATAACTGCACCAAATACACTGCTGAGCCCAAGATAATAAACCCTGCCTCTCAGTCAAGCTTATTAGTTCTGGCTTAGCAACATGCTAACTGCAGCTACTCAGCTGCCAGAGCAGAGCCAGTGCATCTCCAACCAGCTCAAAGGGAGGGCAGAGCACGCTCTCGTCTGCTGGCAAAATCCCACACAGCCATATGCTTAGACATCATGTCAGCTGGCACTCAGCAAGAGGGGAAAACCCTTGCTGAAGTGCTGGTTATTATGTATAGTCCCATTCATGTCCGAGGTAGCTCTCATGGCTAATGTGAGCAATATTATAACAAACTGTCTCAGTCTTTGTAAGGCTCATGAATCACTATTAAAAACAGGAAGAAATCCAGAGCAGTGTTACAAAGAGAATACATAAGTAGATGCACAGCTACAGGTTGGGCAAAGAAGAGATTCAGAGCAGCCCTGTGAAGAAGGACTTGGGGGTGGTGGTCGATGAGAAAATGAACATGAGCCGACTGCAGTGTGTGCTTGCAGCCCAGAAAGCAACCGTATCCTGGGCTGCATCAAAAGGAGCGTGACCAGCAGGTCCAAGGAGGTGATCCTGCCCCTCTACTCTGCTCTTCTGAGACCTCACCTGGAGCATTGTGTGCAGTTCTGGTGTCCTCAACAGAAAAAGGACATGGAGCTGTTGGAACAAGTCCAGAGGAGGCCACGAGGATGATCAGGGGACTGGAGCATCTCCCATACAAAGACAGGCTGAGAGAGTTGGGGCTGTTCAGCCTGGAGAAGAGAAGGCTGCATGGAGACCTCACAGCAGCCTTCCAGTATCTCAAGGGGGCCTATAAGGATGCTGGGGAGGGGCTCTTCATTAGGGGCTGTAGTGACAGGACAAGGGCTAATGGGCTCAAACTTAAACAGCAGAGGTTTAGATTGGATATAAGGAAAAAGTTCTCTCCTGTTAGGGTGGTGAGGCACTGGAATGGGTTGCCCAGGGAGGTTGTAAGTGCTTCATCCCTGGCAGTGTTCAAGGCCAGGTTGGATAAAGCCTTGGGTGGCATGGTGTAGTGTGAGGTGTCCCTGCTTATGGCAGGGGGGTTGGGACTAGATGATCCTAAGATCCTTTCCAACCCTAACTATTCTATGATTCTATGAACAAATGGAAACAGCTGTGACTTTGCACAGGTTTTTAATTTTTAAAATGTATTTTGCAGAGTCATCAATAACATCAATAATGAGCATTTTATGGAATATAAGTGTTAAGGAAGAAATCATCTAAATAAAAAAGTGTTTTGCTATGTTTTGGTTTTAGAACAAGAGCCCACCTACAATTATCTAGACACAGGCAGATAAGCTGAGGAAGGACAGGCAGTATTAACTCTGCATCACTCTGGCAGCTGCAGTGAGACCACTGGCTGTATGGTGAGGTTTTATGTTCCTATTTTAGAGTCAACTAATAAGGCAAGATGTGTAAAACTAACCCTTTAACAGTAGCATTAAGAATAAAATGGACAGCAACAAAATTTAGGAGCACATTCTAATCTCCAGGGATGAAATTTATCCAAGTGTCTGAAGGACTGACCCAAAGATGCCAAACTGAAAGTTAGAAAGGAGGCAGGGAAGGGACAGCACTGGTGGTACAACAGTACACCCTCACTGTGTGCCTCTGCACTCCGCATAAAGACTGAGGATAAGGTTTGGAGAGCACTGCTTCCGGGCATTTGGCCAAAAGCTTTCTCATGAAGGCTATGGACAAGTCTTGGAAACCACAATGTTTTCTAAACATATCTTTGCTGTGGCCAAATGCTCAATCTCTGCAACTACAAGGTGGATATAGTTTGGCTGGCTGAAGTTAAACAACAGCTAGTATGTCAAATGCTGTTTTCAGTCCCTGACACTGCACTTGAGAATTGCTCAGAAATGTTTTGCGCATGTCTGTATCACTATTCCCTCAGCACCCCATGTAGCTTCAGCCTATCTTGCTCCTGAATGCACAAAGCAGAGCGAGCCAGCCCCTGAAGAAACTTACCAGAAAAGGTCAGGATTTACTTGCTCAGATACAGTGTGACTATTGTGCTCTTAATACTGTGCAACTCAAGCTAACAAGCCTGTCTCAAACTGCACTATGTAGGCTTACTGACTCAACCTTCACTAGGTTTGGGATCTCTGCATCTCACTTTATTGGCCCATAACCACATGCTACCTCTTGTCAGTTTCCTTGATTACCCGTTTCCTGCGATGCTTATGTTTCATAGAAGTCAAAAGGGTGAATTTCATTGAAACTGAATAAAAATGTCTACCCACAGAGCATGCAATGCAGGTGAGAAAGTTTAAAAGGAAATGGGCCTGAATGTAACCGTGCCACTATCTACAAAACTCAGCCTGGTTTCTCAAACTGGGAGAAAAGGTTTAAACCTCATGCAGGCAAACTGGTAAGTAGCATGTACTTGGTGATGAATGCAGTCTCCACAAGCCTATTTCTCAGCAAGCTATCTCTTAAGCAGAACAATAGTCCTTTAACCTTCCTGTGCACAAAGCTCAATACAGATATACATTTACACAAACTTGCACCATTGAATTTTTCTTTTCCTTAGAGATAACTCTTAGACTGATGCTCTGCTGAGTGTTATTACATTTACTTTTATGACCTGCTATAGCTGAGGGCAAGATACATTCTAATTTAATATTGTCCAACAGTATAAAATTTACAGAATATTTTGTTTCAGCAATATTAACATCATGCCAGTACCTGAGGATGCTAATAACATACTAAAATCGAAATATAACATTTACAAAACAAAAACACATATTCCAAACATATTGACTGTTTACTGAGAAACATTCTCTTCTTTCCCATGTTATTTCTTACTTAGCCATCTACTCTGTAATGAAATTTTTTTCTACAGCTGCAATGAATTCTTAGCAAGTTGTATTCAGTGATGAAGTACATATTTATATATTCTTGTTCCATGTTACTTACAACAGTCCAGATTATTAAATCTGAATTAAGAAAATCTGATCTATGTGGCCTGTATCCCATATAAACCCATTACTGTTCCCTTTGATTGGACAATGAACATTCTGCAAGAGTTCACTGTCATTGTGAAAAAAATACTCTAGTATTTAAAGAGCCAAATATTATTGTGAAGTATTCTCACAAGCTTGAGTTGCACAAGAATCTAGTATTCATTATGGTACTTAATATACACATTGTGCTGCTCTTACACTGAATATTACTGAATACATACCAGCCACTAACGTATTACCAGATGTGCCTTACCCCTGTTCAAATGTGGTATATTCTTTATAGGAATGTATACATGCTCCTCAGCACCTGTTGTGTCTTTCATGTAACACCATCAAGGGGCACCCCAGAGCTCCACTTCTCCATTCGTATTTTGTACTTCTGTTGCAATAAGACTCTCTGAAGACAGAAGGTTTCAGCTTTGACCTTTCTCCTCACATCCCATGTGACTCCTAACTGTATTTGGGTATTTTCAGAATGACAATGGAGAACAACTAATAACAGTTTCTGAACTGGAAAATACTTGCTTTTCCAGCTGACAGAAAACTTCAGAGACTAAGCTGGTTTTAACCCTTTAAGCTTAAACTGTTAGAGCAAAAAAGAGAGATGACTAATGGAGACTGCTAAGGGATGAGGTGAAACATCATAATGCTTCACCTCACCTATGAAGTAGCTTTTGTGCTGTCACATCTGCTTATACAGGCACCAAACGACTGCTGATTTGATCATAATTGCCCTAATTAGAAGTTCAATTAATACACCCAGTTCTTCCTATCAATGCCACCTCAGCAGCAAGGTTGTGCATACAGAGTGCTACCTAGTAATACAGGTTAACAGAGTAAGGAAGGTCTCTGGGAAAAGGAAACTACCTGCAGTCTACTGTTCTGAGGATATCGCATAGTTAGGATGACACTCAATATCCACTTACGCCCCAGGACAAGCAGAAAGGGAGAACTTAAGGAACTCTATTGAGAGATATCCATCAGCTGTGAACAAAAATTACATTTCCTGTCATTGAAAATCTCATTTAGTTCAGACTTGCTTCCACTAAGGATTAAAACCCTTCAAAAGAACACTTTGTCTTCACAGGAAGATGAAAATAGCCTAAAATGCTCACAGTGAAAGACTCAAAAAAAGGTGCACAACGCACTAACTTTAGATGGTTATCAAATATAACATACTTCAGCACGTATTAGGTATATAAATGTGGTCACTGAAAATAATGATGAAAATTAAAAGAAAAACAATTCAGGGGATTTGCATGAGAGACAGGCAAATCTCACTAGCAGACAAAGCGTTGCCAATTCCCTGCCTGGAACTATTTGCATATACATCAAATGAAGCATTCTGCATGTTCACTAAAGAAGACAGGGAAGCAGACAAGGGAAACGGACAGCACCCACTTATTCAAATATGATGCATAAGATATTCATATAACCAGGAAAGTGGGTATTTACTCATTTGTCACTTTTCATGATTCAGGATAGAGGCTATAATCCAGAATCAATCAAAAAACAGAAGCACAAAATAAATAAGAGCATCTTCATGCTTCTGCAATTTTTCTTTTATGAAGGAAAAAAAAAAAAGAAATTTGTCTTAGTCAGTTGTAAACCCAAGATAACGTTAGGACCGATTCTGGGATCAGACACTGCTGTGAGATGTGACTTTTTAGAAATATGATAAAATTAAAACATGACTCTGCATTAACTGCCTTGACCTGACCCTCTACCTCCTATGTATGTTTGGACTGAAATCAATCAGCAAGATTTTGTGATACAGCTTCTGAAATAATGTTTGGTTCAAGTTTTGTGAAAGAATAAAGCTACATCACAGGATGTCACAAATTACATGGGGCAAGATCTTCACCTGATATAAACTCCAATACTTTCTATGTTTTCAGTATAACAATTATTATTTACTCTCCTTTATCTTCTCAATAAACAGGAAATGATCAGAACACATCTAGTTTGTGGTTGGGTATGTTTTTATGCATCACATAAAATAACAACACCATAAATTATATATCAGCCAAACATCTTCCTATTTTCAGAGACATCTGGATATTTAAGTGTATCCGTGTTCCTTTAAGACAATTATTTTAAACAACAGGCCCTGACCCATGCCTGGAGTCACTATCTCCACCAGTTGGATTTCATGTTTAATGGCACTTGTTTTAGAACAATGACAAGTGTGAAATATGACTTGGTTTTATTGCCCTGATAGTACATTTGTGTTCTCTCCCAAGCAGACACTCAAGTCAGAATTTCACCAAAAAAAAGTATTTTTGTCCAACTACAGAATATGGACTTCTTCATAAAATAAATGCATAAACTGCACAGCTAACTGATACCTTTATTTAAACATTTGAAAATACTTCAAGACACTTTAAGTAGGAACAGTTCCAGGCTAGGACTACCGGTTCTTTGCAGAGGTGCCAAGCAACCTGGAAAGCAGTAAAATGTACCATCATTTCCTATCACTGTTGTGCACTTTGTATTGCACACTGGGTAGTATCATCTAGCACACAGAAACTGCTAAAAGATTTTGGACAACAATCATCAGAAAGAGTGAATCCAGTACTATGATTTGTTAGGCTGAAAAAACACACTACTGCAGTAGCTAAAAAGTAAGGAAATACAAAGCATAAGAGTCCTTATTCAAATGTTGGGTAAACCTGGTAAAACAACTGTCCCTACCCTGTCTGTGGATATTCAGTTACATTCTCCGACTCTCATGGTTTTAATTCTTTTCTTAAGCTGTCAACATTATGAAAGGGTTTAATAAACCTGCAGCTTATCAACATAAAAGGTAACTACAGTACCTCAAAACAATAACAAAATAGATCTTAAAGAAGGCAGGAAGCCTACCAAAGGGTGAACCAGGGGCCTCCAGGACTCACCCCGCACCTGGATCTTGGGCAGACAGAGGTGTCCCCAGCAAGGTTATTCTAGAATAAAGTCTCCCCCTGGCGGATCTCTCACATAATAAAAGCTCCATCAAATATTTAATTGCATAATATAAGAGGTAACAATTTCAGAGGCAAGCAGAAACATGCAATGAAGTCATGGTACATGGTTTACAACTCAATGGGCTTGATCCCACCTCAGGCAAGACAAGTTGGTTTTTTATAAGATCCCTTATGATTTTGTGATAAATTCATTTGAAAGACACTACAACCCTCAAAGTAATTTAATTCCTTCCCATCTCCACATATGTTCATTATGAAGGTTGGTTTAGTGACACCCTCCACCTGCCCGAGCCCAAAACAGTAAATGCTTTAACTATTTAGGTAAAATTTCCAATTCCTAACTCTTTAATACTTATTAAAAAATATATAAAATGTTACGAGATCCAACCTGCTATTTTAACTGCACAAAGTTTAATACCCTGGAAAAAAAAAGTTTCATGCCAGAACAACTTACTGTGTCTCAGAGCTTAAGGAGCTATAGCACTATTTGTAGAATAAGTCTTCCTCAAACACTTCATTAACTACACTGTTCTCTGATCTACATTAATTTAAAGGGATCACAAAGATTTATTTGCATATGCTAATTTACATTAGCATAAAGAAATCATGGTGATCACTTAAATTATCACATTGATCTCAATGCTCTCAAGGTATTTAAATGTGGTTCTAATAAATCATAGATTTTGTCTGCAAGATTGATTTTGATATGGGTTTTTTCTTTTCTAAGAAACAAAATCCTTGATGGCTTGAAATATTATTCAATTACATATGCAACAAATTCATATTTTACTTGCAGTACCAACTGTTGAGTCAATACTGGGTAGAAAGCTTTTTAACTATCCAGAGACATGTTCTCACATTCATTTCAGAATAGTAATATAATAGTTAAATATTTCATTTCTTGCAAGTTCTGGAAGAGTGTTAGGTTTCCTGCTTTCATTAACACTCTCTTATTTGTATGCAGTAATTGCTTTAAAAATATTAGCATTGTAATTTCTTGCTAGCACTATGATAAACCAACAGAAAGTCTTATCCCCATGCCTCTGCACAGAAGAGCGTAATTCTGCCTCCCTCGATGCCAGTGAGAAAACCTCTTTAATTTCAGGATTATAGTCAAAGAACTCATGAAAGATGTTAGTTTGACAGCCTGGGACTCCTGTCCTTTCTAATTGCCGAACAGCTGCAATAACTAAGTAGTGCTACACTCTGCCAGTATGCGTCTGTGAGAAGCAACAGCTCCTCAAACTAGAAGGGTAGCTGCTACTTCTCCATTTCAATCCTTGATCTTTCAATAGTAACCATCAGCAAACCATGTTTTCTGTTCCAGATGTGGGAGTTTTCAGGATATAAACATCTGGCTATTGGGAACAAAAAGAGATGTTATTCATTCATTTCAAACATCCATCAACAATGACTTGTTGCTCTGGGACATGAAGAGGCAAAATGCCAAGAATCAATCTCTGAATTGACTGCATTTCTGAATTTTCTTGGTTTAAGAGTTCAGCTCAACAAGAACAAAGTTTGCACTGCTAAACTGCACAAGGCTGCTACAGCTGAGAACATGGGTTCTGATCTCTGCTGCTTGACTTGGGAAAAACTGAACTTGCAGAAACCACGAAGGCAAAGCACTAAAAAACAAAACAGCACAAATCTGACCAAATAACAAAAGACTACAGCAAAAAGACTATTCAACACAGTAAAAAGAATATTATGTATTTTGGCTGTATTTTCAGAAATTGCCTGCTTATCTTGACAGGATGATTGAGAAACTACAATTCTTATTGAATATAAAATAAAAGGAGGAAAATTATTGGTAATTACAATAGTGCAAGATCTATTTCAAAATCATGGGTACTTTACTAAGCGCCTTGATTTTCTGGCAAACAGTCTCCATGTATGATCACCCAGCACTACTAAATGAGCTGTACTGTTTGCAGTGACAGACATTTGTAATATATAGTATCTCACAATGTAGACAATCATCAAATTCTATCCCTGAAATATTTATACCACCTTATGACAGTTCCTGTATGTTTTAGTACTTACCAAATAGCTTTTACATATATGTGCATGCTTACTCATATTAAATACATCAGAATGGGTACACCACCAAAAACGTGACGCATCTTCCCATTAAAGCAAATTATGGGATCCAGAAACAAAGTCTTCGTGAAGTCAAGAACCTGTTTCAGCTCCTAGATCTGAACGATCTAGGCATTAATCTCCCATAACTGTCATTCATGCATGAACACATTCCAAGGATGAATGTAGTGTAACGGTCATTCAGCTTCAGGTCATTCAACCTGACAGATAATCCCAAGATTCTATGTGGGAAATTTAGGAAGCTGTATTGTGAAAATCTACCATCCGTTGTCATTTCACTCTGACACCTCTGTGCCATCAGAAAAACATGCACCATTGCTGAAGTCATTCCTCCCTTATCCTTACCAGCCCACTGTCCTCATACAACAGGTACTCTTCAACTCCCTCCAGGCCCCCCTGTTCCTTCATCTCCTCACAGCTACAAAATTTTATCTTGCTCTCTTCTTGCCACTCTCCTAGAAGTCCTTAAAACCTCCCCAATTCCTTCATTTTCTCCCACTTTGGGATGGACTTTAATGCTGTTTGCTATTCAAGCTGTCTTCTCTTTATTCTCCATTGTTCCATCCAAAAAAACCCCCATGTTCTCTGAAAATATTTCACCATTTCTCAGTTCTTGCAATCTCTCTCCCTCTTCTCATCATCACCAATCCTGTATCCTTCTTTTCCAAGCCCTTAATGTCTGTGATTATTTTGTATTCTCCAATTTTACTTCTGCAGGAAACCTATGTACTCTGGGATTCTAAATCCATGTTAAATATACAGGTCTGTTAAATTACTAAAACAAATACACTATTAAGAGTCAAAGCTCTTCTCTCCATCTCCTTATGGTAATACAGTGTCCTCACTCCACTGCAGACCACAGTGACACAGCTCTCTGCATGATCATGTGTGCATTAAAATAAAAAGCAAGCTGGGGACACAGCAGGGACTGCACAATCTTCTTTCTGATCCACCGAAGTTACGTGGAAAACTTATTAAACCTTCAGCAGAGTATTACTGTGAGCTACATTAAATGAAATTCAGAAACGAAGTATCTGTGGAGCTTGGGCCATATTATAATATATTAAAAAAAGAGTATTATCTTTCTCCAAAACACAGGGAAACATTAAAATTACTCTGGAAAATAATAAACACAGAATAATGATTTTAAATATATTCTATTAATGAGGGGTGTTCAGGAGTCAGGAGAAACCAACATAAGGGGCTATGGTATCTGAGGGGCTATTCTCATATACAACCTAAAAAACTCCCACAGATGCCTTTTCAATTATTACTACTTACAAAAAAAATAATAAAAGAAAAAAGTGCATATATAGACCTACACCTCATCACTACAGTCATGTTCAAGAAGAACAAAAGAATCATGAGAGAACACTTCAACACAGTAGGAAGCCGCATGGCCAAACTTGCTTTTTCTACACAGACATTACGCTTGAGGATTTCCAGAAGAATCATGTAAGAAAACAAATAAAGCCTACAAGGGACCATCGTGAGCTATTTTTCTGCGTTAAGAGCCCTACAGATAACTCTTGCATAGAAAGTGAAGCCAGAAGGAACAATAAAAATCTCTGTATATCAAAGTCACTAGTCTTCACACAGTGCCTCTAAACTGAGCCCAGTAACTTGTTTGACAAACATATTTTTCAGAAAGATGTCAGTCTGGATGTGAAAACATAAAGTTGAGAATCCTCACTTACTGTGCTTATTTTTTACAGTAGATTTTTACTGCAAGAAGTGTGTGTACTAAATATTATCTGGGGTTTTGGCAGAGGGGTCTCCTTGGAGTTTCCAGGTAAGCGCAGCAAACTGAACACAGCACAAGAAGTAGAGGAATCTGCCTTCTGAGAAAATTACTGAAACTCAAGTATCTCTTCAGCACGGATGTGCCACCTTGCTCACTTTATCTCATTACGTCTGTCCTGTGAGATACCAAAGCTTAGGCTGCCTATCTCTGGTAAACGGGTATTAGTGTCTGACAATCCAGCCTCCTAATTCCTGTGTCAAGGGGAGGGACACCATTCTGTTCACCATTAAAGAGATGCCCCCAATTTCTAGAACGGAGACTATGGTTGACAACTTCTGCTTCCCGGGGGAGGATGAAAAGGTCATTTGTGCAGGAGATACAGTTATCTTGGTTTCTCAAGACAAAATGAGCTAAGAATAAATACCTACCTATTGACTTTTCCTTCCAGCAACTAAACTTCCTTCTTTAACCCTTCCTAACATCATCATAAACATACATTTGTAGCGTACCTCTAGCATTTACCACTAGAAACAAAACACTTCACCCTCCATCTTCTACAGGCCAAGGGAGGAGATGACCAACACTGCACACAGGCCCAACAGCAGGCTGGACACCGGGTCCTGACCGGGTTAATTCATGCACACAGGGCCAGGAGCAACGGCAGGTGCAGGAGCCAGCCTTGACAGCAAGACTGCCGGGCCAACGCCATCCCTGGGAGGCTAGCCGGCGGGCAGGAAAGAGGTACAGGGCAGGTTCCTTGTAGGGAGAACAGGGCAGCCCCACGACCGAGGCTCACCTTATGCTCCAGGACGCTGATGTAACCCTCCAGGAGGCCGGCCCCGACGGGGAGCGCCGGATGGTGCTGCCCGCGTCCCGGGGGGCGACTGGGCACCGCCGCCACCTGCTGCTGCCTCCGCCGCGGCTCCGGGCGACCCCCGCCGCTGCCGATACCGCCGTACATGAGCAACAAGCTGGTGCACATGGTTGTAAGCGCCAAGCAGACGGCCAGCCCGTGGCGCTGCGGGGGGCAGAGAGAGGCTGCTCAGCGGGGTCTCCCAGCCGTGGACCCAACCCCGCGCACCGCGCACCGCCGCCTGCAAGTTTCACGCCACCACAGATCCGGCAAAGTGCGAGGAGAGAACTGAGGAACCCCCTCGTTCCTCCTCCTGCCCCCTCCCCACCCCTGCTTCCTCGCTTCTTCGCCCCTCCGTATGCCCAGCTCCCCCGCGCCTCTCATTCCCATGCAGCCGTCTCCCGTCGGGCATCTCATTCCCTCATTCTAACGAGTGTTGGGGATTGTAGCGCTTTCCCCACACACACCCCGCGCAGCTACCTCCAACCTCGTCCTTTAAGCATATCGGTTTTCTATCCGCTCCTTAAAACGCACACACACACAAAACACCCGAACAGCGAGCAACACGAATAAAAGAAAGCAAGCGGAAAGTTCTTGGCCGCCGCCGCTGGGGTTCTGTTCTCCTCTGCGCGATCCCGGAGCGCCGCGGGGCTGCAGCCCAGAGGAGGCTGGAGCGTGTGCAGGGGGCCCGGGGCAACCCCGCGCCGCGCCGCTCCTCCCCGCCGCCGGAGCCGGGATGAGCAGTGCCAACAATGCACTTACCATCAGGGTCTTCATTTTGTGCGCCTCCCGGTCGCCAGTCCTCCCGCTCCCCGCTAGGCTCGGCATGGCGGGGAAGCCGCAGACATGGCTCGGCCAGGGAAGCGCCGCCGTGGTGGGGATTACGGGGGAATTACACCCGGCCGGACCCTCGGAGCCTGCCAGAGCCGGGTCCTCGGCTGCCCCGCCTGCCTCCGCCCCCTCCTCCGCCTCCTCCTGCCGGCGCAGCGGCGGCTCCAGGGCCGGTGGAAGTTAACTTCTGCCTCTCGGTCCGCCGGCGAGCCCCGGGCGGGGACGGGGGTTGGCGAGCAGCGGGGATGGCCGCAGCAGGTACCGCGCAGCACCGTCCCTCCGGCCCGCGGTGGGCGCCGAGCGAGCGGGCAGGGTCGGGGCAGGGGCTCCCTCCCTCGGCCCAGGCTTCTGTCCTGCTGGTAGCACCGGGGCACGACTCACATGATGTTCTTTGTATTTTTCCCTGCCAGAGACCTGGTGGCTCTCTCGCCGCCAGCTGGGTCTCCCGAGGCTGGCGGCGTTCAGGCAACTCTTTAAATTCACGTTAGTAAAAAAAAAAAAAAAAAAAAAAAAAAAAAAAAAAAAAAAAAAAAAAAAAAAAAAA
>NDXB01016317.1:115104-127333 GCA_002631895.1 Agapornis roseicollis
ACGTTAGTAAAAAAAAAAAAAAAAAAATAAAAGAAAGAAAAAAAAGAAAAAATCGACGCCTTCAACTCCTTGCGCGGCGCTGACGCCGCCCTCTGTCACACAGCCTGCCCCAAGCTATCAAACCCGCTTTCAAAACCGTCTGGCAGAACGTCTCTTAGGGTTTCAACAGTAAATCTCACAGGCTTGCTCCCCATGCCGTCTTTTGGTTTCTGAGGACGGACATTTTCCCACCCCTACGGAGCCTCCCAAAGTTTTTTATTATTTCTTTCTTTGTATTAATGGTGTACTGTTCAGTTCTGAGAACTTTATCATCAGATCTCACATTACACAGATTTCTTGCTTTGGGAATTCCACATTTATATATGTGCCCCTTCAAAACAAGCCATTTTAATGTTGATTTCTTACGGAGTTATTAAACTGACAGCATAGCATTAAAAAGAAAAATCATCTATCTCCTAATCATGAAGATATTTTTCTTGAAACTACTGATGGAAATAATGGTTCTAATAGATGGCTTCTCATTTAACCTATAACTATATAACATTAAAAATTACATTAAGGAGAAAACGATCAGGAGGCTAACTCAACCATGGTCACAATAGCAGCTTTCTCAAGGCTGGAATTGCCATTGACATCCATTTTTTATTTTTACTAATTCACTGGAGGACTAACAGTGAAACAAATGTCATCCCTAGCACAGGCACAGTGTGCAGTATTCAGTGCCTTTTAAGAAAGGAAAAAGAAACAAGAATATCAGAGGATAGCACAGTGAACACGCTTCATCATTCCAGAGAAGAATGCCATGCTGCACACATGCTTGCTATTTATTCAGTTTGTGGGTTTGGTTTCAATAGTACCAGTTGTTAAGACAAACGAAGCAATATAAGAAGAATCTTATCAGGTCCTTGTAATTCTTTATTAAGAGATTGCATTTGACACTCAAATTAGTGAAACAAAGGGCCAACTTGATGAATCATTGAAAGCAAATTATCTGTGGCTCTCCAAGGCTTCCTGCAAGAGACTACAAATGGCAGCTCATGCATTTTACACTGCTGTTTCTCAACGACCAGCAAAGAGGTTGCTGGTGACTGACCTTTCTAAGCCTTTCTAATCTATTTTGCCATGCCAAAGTGAAGCATCATTTTTATGATTTAGGCTAGTGGCTGTATGTTAGACAGCTGTTACACAGTATGTCAGACCAAATTCATTAAACTTGTGGAGTTTGGTAGAATAGGCTGGTTTAAAAATCTACTGATAAAGGAGAGAAACTAAATTTTCTAATTTAATGCCTGAGTTGAATAATGTCCAGCTTTCTGCTTGTCAAATATTTAATTAGATTGCCATGATAGTCATAGACCATATTCTTGGCAGTCAAATGCTCACTGAAACAAATACAGTAGTGTAATGTAAATCCTACAGAGATTTTTATGCGTTAAGTATGGAACTTTAGAAATCATCTGGAAAACAGCCCAGCTATTTAATTTAATTTTAAATTCCCACAAACTAATAGTTCTAGCTATCTGGAGGTTTGTCTTTTAACACTGTTGGAATCTACATACATGTAGATACACATCTGTATAGCCAATAGTTAGACTTGCAAAAAGGAGGAGAGGATAGGCAAAACTCATAAGCGTTGAATCAACTTGGAAAAGAGTCAATACAGAGAACATCTTAAAGTCCATCTGACTTCCTGCTTCAACCAATTTATTTTCAATATGCAAGGGATACTGCACTGTCTGTACATTTCTATTCCTCTTTAGAGCTAAGGGTATAGACAGATTAAAACATAAACAGCTGCTTTCTCTAGCCCAGGAGAAAAAGGTGCAGAGCCATGGTTAGATTTTTCAACAGAGTCTGACTGAGGAGAACATTTAATCTGCTTGGGTAGGAGTGGGCTGTCCCCTTTTCCAATTTACCCTTCTTGTTTCCAGCTTTCTGGTAGCTACAGGCTGACAAAACAGTCTAATAAAATAAAAATGTGCTTGTGGCAGCTTCCGGAGGACCTAAGATGCAAATGACCGAAATAAAAATCCATAAGTAGAGTGAGAAAACCACATAAGAAGTAGTGATACAGACAGAAACAAACTTAAAATTGACAATGGACTTGGAGCAACAGAGCTCTTTCACTGATTCCTAATAAAACTGCTCAAACACAAACTGATCCTGAGCTGTCTGGATGAATGAAACAACTATCTTCTTATAATGCATTTTAACCCAGGTTGTCTTTCAGAGATTTCATTGTATAGATATAAAATACCCTTTCAAACAATGGTTGATTTTCATGAGGCTGATATAGAGACAACACAGCACAATATACACCTTGATATAATGAATGGAATGAGTACTCAAGTGGAAGAGCCTCTTAATCTTCGTCTCTGCCAGTCCATCTCAGCAACTGGTGGTAGCCAAGTTATACAATGAAAGTTAAGGTGAGGGCAATGGCTAGTATTTCTGCTGATGACCCAGATGATATCTGCCAGGACGTTTTCCCTGGGCACCTGGATACTACTTGCGTGACTCCAGCAAACCCTGCTCTGGACCTTGCTGTCCCTCTCTCCTCCCCTCCCTAACCAAAGGCAGGGTGTTTGTGGTTGCAGGCAGTACACAGAATGCCTACAAACTGGAAGCTGGAGCTACTCTTCAGCCCTGTCACCTCCTCAGAATGGAAGCCCAGACAGCCTTAAATGTTTTATTATTTTGTGACTCATTGATGGCAGTGTGACTCCTTTGCTGCAAAAAAAGGAGGATATTTTAGAGCTCTGTTTTAGATCTGTGCCCAGTTTTAAAGAGAGTAAGAAAATGAAGGTTTTGTTTATCTACTACACTTCACAAAAGAGTGAGGGGAAAAAAGGGATCTGTGTGATATAAATAGTTAACTCTAGGTGAGTTCTGCCTCTTACTCTGCAGGAGTGCTGGAAGCACTTAAATACATTCCCATCACGCTATGTGTACGGAGATGTTCTTCAGAAAAAATATTGGTGCTGGAAGTGCTTAAATAGATTGGGGGGGGGGGAGTGTGATTGTATCAGGACCACTTTGGTATCCTTATGCCTTTGAAATGAAATGTATGACTTACCAAGAGTCTGTAAGTGGCTAAGCATGAGAAAATATTTGTTCAAACTGTAAAATTAATCTAAAAGTGATTCCTGTTAAAGTTGCATTGTTTTATCATTTCCATTATACTCTGTNTGGTATCCTTATGCCTTTGAAATGAAATGTATGACTTACCAAGAGTCTGTAAGTGGCTAAGCATGAGAAAATATTTGTTCAAACTGTAAAATTAATCTAAAAGTGATTCCTGTTAAAGTTGCATTGTTTTATCATTTCCATTATACTCTGTGGTCTGTGAAGCCTTGGATCTGTCTCCTTAAGAGTAAAATCCTGGCCTCACCAAAATTAACTCCTATACATCTTTTATCCCTCTTTGTTTGCTGGTGCAAGGAACTCACAAGCAAGTATTTATATTTAGCTCCCACTTCTAGTTCTGCAGCCTCATGAGGTATTAGCTTAAACCACATCACTAGCACAGAAAAGAATATTGCTTGTCCTGAACCTCTAGCCAGTGACATTTGGGAGGATGGCTGGGAATGTCACTCTTCACAGGGAGAAGCATTTTTTGATAAGAAAAATGAAACCAAAGATGCTACTAAGGAGGCTGGAAGATGGTGAAAATTTGTGTGTATTAATGGACGGAGGGGCAGCCAAAGGTATAAGGAAATGAAATATATCACACTGATACCACCTCCATGTGTTGTTTTATTATTTATGTATACATGAAATTTTAACCTCTTTTTCCTGAGAGAAAGGGCTGCATTTTTGCATCGCAAACACAACTGGTACAAAACATTCAGCAGCCAGCAAAGTAATGAGCTTACACTATAGATTTTTCAAACTGCCCAGTGATTCATGAAATGCTTTTCAAAACTGGAAATATGCATTGAGGATTGGTCAAGAAAGGTAGAAACAATATTATAGATCAGTCAATACTGTCTCTTCTTTATGAAAGCAGGCTGCCTTTGAACTTCTGACAGAAGCAAACAGTGATAGACACATTAAAAGAATGAAATACTGCATGGAAATAGAAGTGCAAATGAAAACAGAAGGGAGAAAAACAGTGAGATAAGATCTGCTGAATCGGCTGTTTTGTTTTGTTTTGGGTTTTTTATTTATTTATTTCTTAGTTTTCTCCCCAGTCGAGGACACATAAGTATTGGATGTTTCAGAAACAGTCTGTCTAGCTCAACTGAATGGACTCATCTGCTTTAAGACCGCATGTGAAACACCATGCTTCATTCTAATCACTTTTGCGTGGGGGAGGGAAAGTTAAGCAAGGCACATCCTGGAGTATACAGCACACTCAGAGTTCCATGTCTAAATTCAGACACTTTGAAGGTTAAGAAAATAGCACGGGGGATTGTGGATGGGGGTACCCAATACCACTTGATCAAACCAACAGGCATGACCAGAAACTGTTCGTCATGGCCTTTTGTTTTATCATCCACCACCAAAACAAAAGAGCATACGTAATCTCTACAAACAGACCACAGATATAATATGAGAATTAAAGCAACCAAGGACAAGAGATTGGACACATTTGAATATTCTGGGGGTAACTTTGTTGTAATAAAAGAGATCTCCACAGGGTCCCGAATTTGATTGTGTGCATGTGTGTTCCTTTGCAGAGAAAAACTATACCAACAGGAAGCCAAACTGTTAAATAGAAAAGAATTTCTAAACTAAAAAATAGTTACCAAGTAAATATCAGACATGAAGGAAAAAAGGAAGCAAAGAAGGATAAGTGCTCATTATGGATTGGTTTGCAGTTCTTTGTGTATTATTAGAGAGTCGATAGAAACTCTCCTGGTGTTACTAAAACAAACACAAACATCACTTATGATGACAGGCTGAACAACAGCTGGCAACAAGGGGATCCATTACCATCAAACTGAAAAGGCACAGTCACAGAATCAAGTAAAGTCCTTCAATGGTCAAGCTATGTATAACTTTGTTAATAGCTACTGTTCTTATCTACAGGTTTATAGAAACCATCTTTACTATTCATATAGTATCTCACTATATAAGCATATATGCAAATGCAGAGCCATAAATCAGTTAATGTACAGTGTGAGAATAGCTGCCAGTAACTCCTGTCATAGCTCAGCAATTTCATGCTCGTGTCCTGTGTGCTTCTAAAATTACACATACTTCCATTTACCCAGTATACAACAAACACAGCTACCTAAATGAAGTCTGGGGGATTTGAGCTTACTGCTGAGAGGTTCTGAGTATTCTTGTTTCCCAGGGAAAGTGACAGGGATTGAAGGAGTGTCTCTGCATTCAAGTGAGCTGCATGTAACAGATAGCACTGGTTCTAGCCATTTGCAGATTCATATGGGCATAGATTTCTACTAGGAAATATCAGAGATCGTGGGCCTGGGGTGCAGTCATTTTAAAGGTATGGAGATAGTGACCACATTTATATGACTTGCTTAGTTGCAACTGAATACAAAATCTGGATCTAGAAGAAATCTGGCTATGGTATTATTTCCCATGTCCAAATCTGGGACTGCAAACCACCCTGAGCAACTCTTCTATCCAGGATGAGTAAGCATTGTAGGAACTAGCCTGAAACAGTGGGAGAGTTTCTTCACTGCAATAGATACCTAACTGAATGCTTCAAAGCAGCTGCTAAAACAGATGGATAGTCTTCCTTTGCAATGTGCTGTGTCCTTGTTTAAACATTTCTACCATATTATTGATATTTGTCACTCTTAAACAAATACAAAAACAAGTCTCCTCTCTTTCATACAGGATAGATGTCTTGGGTGTCTCCTGGCAACTTCAAATCATGGATTACAGCAAATCCATGGCTATATACACTCATTTTTTTTTTTCTTCATTTCAGGGCAGAGGACCAAGTTCAGCTCAGCTGCAGAGCTCAATCCAACATTTCCTGCAGCAGCTGTACCCTCCTTTCTTTGAACTGCTATTAATACTTGTTATTACATTCCCCAGCCTTTGTCACCACCACCTGCCTCCTGCTTTTAATTCAAGTGAGAGAACTTTAAAAAATCCTGTACTTTTCCCAATCACAGTTAAATATTTTATTCAAGGTTATTATTATGTATCTATTCTCTCCCATAAACTATAGTGCCAGGAACATACAGACTCCATTATTGTTGCAGTGCTTTGACTGCCTTCTGATTATTTCCTTGGTGGGAATTGCATTTGGCCTTTTGTTTTGCTGAATTTCTCCAGAGACCAAATCATTCTAACTGAACACTCATTTATCTAATTATTTTCCCTTTTTGCTTGTGATTTATTTCAGTTTAGATGGGATTATTTTATTTCTTCTTTCTCTATGATAGTTTTTGTTCATATGGTAAGTATCTAATTTTATTTGATACCAAAAGTCCCCAAATTCTGTAAGGTTTGTTCAGTTTTTCTTGTGATCAATACTTCAAATGTGAAGCTAAGCTCTGTTGGGCATGTGCTGTTGCTGTCCCGAGTTCAAACAAATGAGGCCTTAGGCCATTTATGGTTTAGACCATAAATTCAGATGTCAAAGGAACAGGTGGTAACGTGACACAAGCTGTTCCTGCTCATTGTATGAGTTTCCTCTGCTCAGTGTCCTACTGCTTCATCTCTGTCACAATCCCAAATCACTCTCCAACAATGGTTACTCCATTTTGCTGGGTTTACTTTCTGTCCATTGATAAATGAGAGTTTCTCTGTTTCTAAGCAATATCAGTCTGTGGAGGTTGGAATCCAAAAGCATGCCTATACTGGCACATTAACTTGGGCACAGGAGCATATTACTGTGACTAAAGCCTTCTAGGATAAAGCTGGCTCACATCACCCAGCTTGGAGCCTGTGCAGAGGAGCTTGGGTCCATATGCACATCAGCTCCAACTTACTAGCAGTCTGCTAGATTGAAGCACTGTGGGTTGTGGTTCAAGAACTTGCAAATAGTAATGAACAACAAAGCTTACCAGAGAAGTGAAAACAACAGGCATGATGCATTAGCATAAAATAATGCAATAGCTGTTCAGTCACTGATTTGGGAGATGTTTTTTGTACACAATTTGATATCCTGCTGGTGAGAAAGTGTGGACAATATTGGACTTTCTTCCTAAGTGAGGAAAGAAGCAATTATCTGCCAGTTTTGTTTGTGTAGCTGGCTCAATCATTTTAATCATCAAAACTTCTGACTTGGTCTATTTCTTTAGGATCCTCAAAAAAAAAAAATTATCCTAAGCACTATTCATCTTCAAGCATTGTCTACACACTACATAGTCCTCACAAAATCCATGTGGCCTCATTCCTATTTACAGAAAATAGTTCTGTAATGAAGGTAAGGAATGCTGGACACTCAAATCCAGCTAAATATTCATAGCTATGAATATTTAGTATCTTGGGTATTGAAGCTCACGAAGCCTGAAGTTAGGCACTGAAAATTAGAAGCCTCCTTTGGAAATCTGAACCTTCTTGACTTCTCAAAAACAAGTGTTCTTACTTCTCAGCATCAATGAGGACTGCTGTGATAGCAATGTCTCCCTTCTCAGCTTGTAGTTAAAAAAGTCTCAAACAGAATTGGGCAGAAAGTGGCCTCATACAAATGCTGGCTTGAAACATTACTTGGCTCTTATTCTGCACATTTCTAGCTACTGTAAGTTACAGAATCTCACAGTCTCTCATCAGCAGTTATCAAAAGCTGATGAGACACAATGGAGACTAACCGGCCATGGGAAAAACAAGTCTTTCCTTCACTCTTCCCAAAAGGTAAAGATGGACTATGCACAGGCTAAGTTAATGAGAAACTGCACTGGTCTTTATTAGCATATGTGCTAGGCATATGGTCCAGCCTTTTCTCATCTTCTGTAGGGACTTTGCTCAGCCCTTTTTGCTTTGCACCATCTCTCCAGCCAGCAAGGTACAAGGACCTACAAGAAACTATGCAGTGCTGAGCCAGAAACATCCAGGAGGCCCTGATCTCTGCAGTACTTTCAAATTACCCTGTACTGATTTTCCCAACACATTACACCTTCAATTAACCTTTCTCAAATCCCCCCACCCTCATCTTCAAGTAGATACACCTGCACTTATTCTTATTTTCATTCTGTTTTTACTTGTTGTTTTGTTCTGGGGTTTTGGTTTTTTTGGTTTGTTTGTTTTTTGTTTGTGGTTTTTTTGTTTTTTGTTTGTTTTGTTTTGTTTTGTTTTGTTTGGGTTTCATTGGTTTGTTTTTTTTTAAACTGTCCTTTGTCCAGTGACTGAATATCTGGAATAAGTCCTTTCTGGCTACTCTTTCCTCCACTCCACCATGTACTTAGCCAATCCAGGCAGAGCTCCATAATATAACTGGCTAATGGTGGGTCTGCTTGGCAAGTCACTTTTCAACAGAGCATGGGGTGATCGCACAGCTAATCTGTAGATATATTATTAGAGCATATCTTTTTGATTAATTAGAAATGCAGCAGTGCACTTTTAGTTTCACAGTTTGGGTATTATTAACTAACATACAGAAGAAAGACTGTCCTATTCGCAGCTTTACATATTTGAGGGTGAAAGAGAAAGGGGAAGAAATTAGTGCAACAGAAAGAATATATGCAGCGAATATGGATACAGCGCAGTGTGGGAAGAACTTTGGAGGAGTATTTCAGGAATAAACAAGGTCTTAGACATCACCACAGGCAGTCAGGAAGTCAAAAAGAGATATTAAGAAATGTGTTAAGTCTGATCTGAGCCATTTCACTCACACAAACAGAAAAGATAGCTTTGGGGCCCAAAGGCTGCCCTGGGCTGCTGACATTTCAAGCCAGCTAATTAGGATTTAGCAAAGGAAGTAGAAGATAGTACTCAGAGAAAACATGGTATGCAATGGCTGCTCTCTGACCATACCAAATTTAAGGGAAATACCTTTTCTAGGTCTTAATAGAGAAGTGGTATGAAGAGAAATAACATCTCTGCCTTATGCTACTTGGAGCTTGAGACCCATTAAGAGGGAGACTATTCAAATCTGGGTGATTAAAGCATATTCCTAAATTCAACCCTAAATATTTCTATATAAGGAAGTTACTTCTTAGCATGCTGTGCTATCTGAAAATACAGCTCTGGATCTAAGCTGGATCTTCATCTTTCATCTCACCCAAAGCTCCTTAGTGTTTGTTTACATGCGGGCTGACCTTTCACATTTTTAGTCTATTGCTATTGAATTGTTCATAAATCTTATCATCATTAGACGAGGTTAGCCTTCACATTTCAGAAAGGGAACATCTTTCTGCAAGCTGATGTTGGCTGGTTTTGCATCTTTGTAACACTAGATTATGCAAACCAGGTGCTGACCAGCAGATACTCTGTAACTCCAGGATGCTGATTGTAGCAACATTGAAACAGACTAGACCATATAGGAATACCAGTTACATAGATCTATTTTACTCCTAAATGCAGGTATTAACAAATTGGCAAAGTTACTGGCCAACTGATTCAAAGTATAAGCATTAAAATAATTCATCCTGAACAATGCGTGGTTTTATTTTATGTTTAGTACAGTAGGTTCACCTGCACGAATTTGCTGTGCTTATTTAATATCCTCTTTAAGATGAAAAATGATGCTAGTCCTGTAGTAATAGCATCTTTTGACGCTGAGAAAGCATTTCACTGGATTGAATGGCAGTTTCTCTTTACTATGATGGAAATTTTAAAATTTGCTGCCAATGTATTGCATCAGTTACACTGTTCTGAGCAAGGATTCATACTAATGTCACTATCTCAATTTTGATTCTCGAGGGAGACTAGTCAAGGGTGCCCACCGTTGGTGCTATTTTTGGTAATGGAAGCAAACCAATCTTTAAAAGACTAGGGAGATTGGGTGGCGACTCTAAAATAGAATGTGTTAGAGCTGAGGGCTTATATTTGCAGAACTGCCCTTTAAATGGTATCCCATTTTATTATACATTAGTAACCCTTTTGAGACTCTAAAACAGATTCTGCAGGGAGCTACAATTCCTAAACAACTTCCCAGGTATTCAGTAGATAAGGATTCCTCTGTTTCCTGGCTTCCTGCTTCCCCCATGTTAAATGTCAGACCCTCTTCTGTGATATTTTAAGATTCTTCCTGTACTGCTGTCCAGCATTATGCTCATTTTAATAACTCTGAGAGAACATCCTTCCACAGCGGTGCTCTCTGGTACACATCAACCCTCACTTGAGCCTCTCCCATTCCTAGTTTCTCTTTCTGTTCTCTCACGCACCAGATGAGTGTCTTGCAGATGGATGTTGGCAAAGATCCTTCCACTACCAGCTCATGTAGAGCTCTAACCTGTAACCTCCACACCACTCCCAATGCTACATATTTGGGAAGCTAGAATTAGTCCCTATGGCAACAGAGAAATCAGCAAAGTACAGGTGAAATGCTGAGAGGTACCTGATGAAACTAACTAAGCAGCTGGTTCTAATTTATCACAGGCTTCTGTAATTAGGTGTAATCAGATCATCATTCCTTCTATGAAAAAGATTGCATGGCCAAGGAAATACATTTCTTGGATGAAATGTGATCCTTATGGTAGGACATAGGTGAACCAGAGAAGGTGGTGGGACATATGGTTAGCCCTGAAATCAGCAATATCTAGCTGCCACTAGTTCTTGATATCCCTTGCCTTTCAGTTACATGGTAAACTGAGGTCTCTATGGAGGAAAAACCAATCTAAAAGCCCTAAATGCTAACTTTCCAGTCTCACACCATAAACAATGTTGCAACTGAAGGACCTTTCTGAAAATTCATTACTCTTATTCTCCTCTTATTTGTATTTGTGGACTCGTAACAGGTTTAAATATAGGGTGATGTAAATTAAATACACATGAAACCAAACATTTAGGAATAAAGCCCTTTCATTACAAAAACTGAGATTTCACTGTTTAGAAGTTAAATACAAAATCAGTAAATAAAGTTTAACAAATGTAAATTGAAAGGCAAAATGAACTCACTCTGATGAGTTAATGTAATTCCCTTATGGAATGCTAGTTTCCCTACTATAATTAATTTTAAACACTAAACCAGTATGTCTGTTTTTTGATAATTATAAAAATGCATTCATCCATGTCCTTGCAAATTATTAATATTTATCATAAGGAATATCCTGTTGACATTAAGAATCAAGGGAGACAAAGTTTTCAGCAAATTCTTACATAGCTTTACTAAAACAATAATTGAGTTTTAAATACCTGTGAGTCCAAACCAAAGAGACATATAGGGCTAAATCCTTAAGCCTCCTTCCTAACATCAACCCACAAATCACTCAGTCAAAACGTGCACAGGACCTCAGAATCAAAGATTTGAGGACTGCAAGTGTGTGATACTGCCAAGTATCCTATGTGGTCACTTCATTCACGTTCCAATCCTGGGAGCCAAGAGTATCAAGTGTTCTAAAGGGATGAGGCCTTAATCATAGAAACAAGGAATAGTTATGGGTGTTATAAAAAGATTATAAAAGCCCCTGTAGTTCTCTTCCATCTCAGGGATAACTACTGATAAGGAAGCTGCATCATGACACTTTTAGGTTACTTCTCTGACATTTTAGCAACACTGATTATCAGTAGTTCTGTTCATAGATATTTTTAAGCCTAAAGCTTCACACTTGTAGGAACTCAAACTCATCATCAGTAGCAATAAGAAGCTTCCCTTAAGTCAGCAGGAGTCAATGGGGGTTTTGCTTCCATAGAAGCTGCTGGATCAGATGCATGCTGTCTAGTTATATGTTGACTTACCGGTTATGATAAACTTGAAAAGCAGGAACTGGTACCAAATATGAGGCACAGAATTTTGTAGTTCCAAAAACTTAGGTTCCATCTAAGTTTCTTTTCTGTTAAAAATAAAATAAAGCAAAAGTAACCCCCCCCCCCAAAGCCCCTAAGCCCACCACCAAACGCCAAAACCCCACATATCTCAATAATTTCTGAAATGAAATCTGACCAGAATGTGCTTTCCTTCAAAAATCAAAATCCAGATGCAGAAAATTGAGCCGTTTAATAGAACAGCTGATTCTAACATATATACTATAGTATGTGTGTATACATATCTGTATACACATGAGAGTACACATTAAAACTTCCTTGCTTGATAAGTTAGCTCTTAAACTTCAGATAATTTGAATGAGTAAGTAGGAACTCCCCCTGTCCTGGGTTCAGCAGTTGCAGTCAGTTTTTCTTCTCTTTAGTAGCTGGTGTTTTG
>NDXB01016320.1:18006-30499 GCA_002631895.1 Agapornis roseicollis
TTTTTTTTTTTACCCATTACTGAAAAATTTTCTATCTCCTTTCCATGGCAGTCAGGGGTTTCCAACACATGGGAGCATGTCCCCAGAATTGTTTTGCAGCTTGCTACAGCTGATGGGGCAAACTACTGCAGTGGGGGCCAGTGAGGATGAGAGCTAGTGCTGGGAGTCTGCAGGGTGAATCTGTTGCTGATGCTGGAAAGTTGTTCTTTTCAAAGGCAGCAACAATAGGTTTGTGCCATGGTAGCTGTGCTTGAACAATAATATTCTGGGGTTGTATACTGAGGGATCAGGTGAGGATGAGATCAGTAGTTATTTTTAACCTCTTTTCAGATTGATTAAATATGTTGCTTACAAGGCAGAAATAGCCAGTACTACTAGGCAGCATGTTCATCATGCAGCTTCCTAGTGTTGAGCATCAATCTCCATGGTTTCTTTCTCTCTTTTCCCAGTGAGCTTCACTCACTCTTCAGGGGCTGATGGGCATGATTATTTTATTACTGCTTAGCAGGCTAAAGGTGAGATGTTTATTTACACTCAAGGTGAAACAACCACTACAACTAAGTATCTGCATTGTGAGATAAAACCATTTGCAACTTGGTGTCCCTGAGGGATTACCTTGATAGCTAATTGCAGCTATAAATCAGCTTAGATGGAAATTTAAGAATAGCTTTATCAGAGATTACTTATAAATTCTCTTTTTATTTTATTCAGATTACAATCTGTTTCTTCCGGTTTCTGCAGTTTTGCATTCTTGCTTTCTGTGAATGGACACAGTTCTTTATAAACTTGGTATAACTCATAGGTGTTGCAGACAGAGAAGGAGGCAATGCCCACCTGGTTATTGCACCCAAGTCTCTGGATGTGCTGCAATTCAGAAAGCTTAGGGTCAAGGCATAAATGGTCAGTAACTGTCCTGTAATAAGCACCTCTTGTCTTGATTTTTTTCACATAGTTTCTTCCATTGTCAGAGTGAAGCAGTTCAATAACACCATTTTAGAGTTGTTTTTATAAAAGTTTTCAGGGACTAAATTAAAATTTTGTCCTGCCTTTCTTGGTTTAATGGAGAACGTGTGTGAAAAAAAAAAATTACTGTGACATTTGTATCACTGTGCCATCTGATTTTATTGTTTCATATCATTTGAAGTACTAGAACAGCTCTATATGGTTCATGAAGAGGTACTGATGAGAACTTAATACAGGTCAGTGATTTTTTTTTAAATTATTTTTATTTTTTATTTTAGTATTAGATCCTTCCTAACTTAAGAATTGTTTTCCTCACATGCTCATTCAGCACTGACATATACTGCTGGGAAAGAGGCAGCTTTTGCTTAATTTTCCAGTTGCATCAGTGTTTTCCATCATGAAAGTTTTCCATTTTAAAGTCTGTTCCACGCTGTTATGCTTCCATCAACTTTATTCACTTCTTGTAGTGGGGAGAGTGATTTTTATCTAGGGAGATGCTTTTAAAAATTTGTTGTATTCTTTAATTTAGTCATATTTTTTTCCAACCATTATCATGTTTCTGTATTCATGAGAATGTGCACAATTATCTATGTGCTTAGTCTTGTAAGTCGCTGTGCAGGGCAGGAGTGATTGTACTCTTTTCCTTCTGTCGTTGGGATGCTGTTCCTCCTGTATCACCTACACCTTTGGTCTGTTTCACTGACTTTGAGATGTTTGCTTCTGTGGAGTTTACTCTTTTTCAGTACGATTCCCTTTTCCTGTAAACAAACATGGTAGGTGTGGGCTACAACACTGAGATAGTACTTATGCATTTTGGAAAGTGATGTTGTACCCTAGTCTATGTCTGAGGGTTTTTGTTTGTTTGTTTTTTTCATGAAATATTACAGATTGGAAGTTTGTGCATGTCCCAAGGGCTAATGAACTAAAGATCATAGAATCATAAAATGATTTGGGTTAGATGGGACCTTAAGGATCATCTAGTTCCAACCCCCATGCCATGGGCAGGGGCACCTTTCACTAGACTAGGTTGCTCAAAGCTGCATCCAACCTGGTCTTAAGCACTTGCAGGGATGAAGCGTCCACAATTTCTCTGGGCAAACTGTTCCAGTGCCTCATCGCACTGATAGTGAAGAATTTATTCCAGTATTTTCATTTCAGCCTGCAAATACATGTGCAGTTTTGGCTTTGGTTTTTGTGGCTCTCTACTTTGGGATCTTGAGAAGCTACAGCTTCACTGGAAGGGCACACAATGACAAAATACTTCATCGGTTTTTCTATCAGTATTTGAAAAATTATTTCAATTGTGTCTACTCCCTTAGTATTAATGGTAGTGCACTGGTGGCTGCCTTAGGATGATTAAAATCATCTTTGGATGTAGAACTGTTCTAAGAATGAAAAGGAATGGATAAATGAATGGCAGATGTTTCCTTTTCCTCCCCCTTGCCCCCCAGCTGGCTTTGAAATGGGTTTGGTGTTGTTTTTGTTTTTAATCATCAAACTTCAAGTTTTCAAAACAGTAATGGTCAACAGAATGGAAAAGGGATTTCCATGCAGTTGTTAGGAAGTCCTTGGATTTCTTCTTCATGTTCTTCTATGTCCTTTATTGCATTCAAGAAATTACCACATTTAGCAGACAGGCTGGGCAGTAACTTGGCTGGCTTTGACAGAAGTGGAGACAGGATGACTTGCTTTTTAGTAGTTCTCTGCAGCTGTCCAGAAAAAAATAATCAGAAAAGCCCTCCAGTGGGAAGGCCTATTGGTGTTAGAAAGGGAATTTCATTTCAACCAGAGGATCCAAGACTGATTTTCTGCTCTAGCTCTCTGATGACGCTACAGGTCTGACCTCAAATCTGTTATTTTCAGTCTACTTTCAGTAGCAATTGTGCTAATTGATCTCTCCCCAAAAATGTGCTTCGTACTTGTCTCATAGGTTTTGAAAGTTTAAATTCTGTTGAGGATGAAACTATTTCCTGTTGTTTAGATCTAGTTGATGTGAAAAAATGAAGTAATCTATTGTTACATTTATCATTTATTACTTACGTAGACTGATAGATTCTACCCCTGATATCCAATTGATGATTTTGCTTGGTGTTTACTTAATAAATTCCACGTAGAGAAGTTGACTCTTAACTCCGGTTTTGCTATTCTAAGTGCCTAGGGTGGACATAGTAAAAAATAACATAGTGGACAGTTTGTTAGTTACCCTGCCATGTTTACAGAGTAATTTTCTTTGTGAATTACAGAGAACAGCTGTCTGCAAACTTTAGTTTGCATTGCTTATTATTGGCAATGTATACATTTAACAGGCTTTCAGCATATGTGTGGATAACTTCTGTTTCCATGAGTTAGACTGCTGCCCCATGCTCCCCTGAGGAGTCTTTTGAAGCAGGTGGGAAGGCTTGGACAGAGAAACTGTGGGGTTTTGCCAAGAACACATGCAGGCTTGCCTTCCAATGGGGTGGCCTATGGCTGGTAGCAGACCTCAACACAGGTTTTGGTAGAGCTGTGAGTCACGTTCAGAGGATCAGTCAGTTTGGTCAGTTGTATGTGGCACAGCCTTTATCAGCTGGGGAACAGTGAGTCATAAACTCGTGAGTTTCTATCCTTGGTATAGAAAATACCCATGTAGCTGCTCTTGTGGTTTCATTTAGAAATAAATGACCTGTACAAAAGTTAAGTCATTTGGCTGTATAGTTCAGATCCCCACTGTATGCTGACTGCTGGTATTTTTCACATATTGGAAAATAGCATCATATTGCCACAAATGGAAAAACGTTTGTTTCTGAGAAAAGTAAACAGGATCTAAATGCAAATATTTCCTGCATAATATAGTCACAAAACTGCTTACAAGGGTCTGTTCTGACTAGTTTGCCTATTTAATCTCCTGCCCTTGTTTAACATAACCTCATTTTTGTCTATTAAAAAAACTGCTGCTGCTGAAAAACTTTTTCTGTCTAGTTGTTCGCACTATGTTATCTTCTTTCAGCAAATGAAACACATTTGTCTTTTGCTACAGGGACTCCATGCTGCTCTTCTGACTTAAAGGCAAGAATCAGTCTTGCAGTATTATCATGTCTGAAAATCACTCTTATTGTTCCTCCTGTGCTGAGAACCATCTTCACAGAGAGGCAGAGGAAGATCTGTTGTTACAAATTCCCAGTTACTGATTGCATATATATTGATTTTGTTATTCTTTCTAATCTCTGCCTGCTTTGTTGTCTCACCAAGCTTTTGTGTATTTTAGAAGACAGGAACTGATCCAGGATCATATTGTATTTTATTTATATATCATTATATTTAGTTGAATAGTCTGTACTGTAGAATTAGATAATACCAAACAAATTCAGACCTAAATCTAGGCTTCCTAGACAAAAATCTAGGCTTCCTAGACATTCTTGCAGCTTAGCTCCAATGTTTGCATTCAATATATTACTTCAAAAACTACCCAAGGAATTGTTTATGTGCCAGTGATGTTCTCTTAGGCAATTCAGTAAACTGACGTGTGCTCAAAAGTCTGAAAGTCTGTTATAGTAGCTGTTCGTATTGCTTTTGTATGTGTTCTTTTGTATAATAGGTTTAAAAAAAATTTGCCTACAGCTTGCAGCCAGATGCTTTCATGTCCCTACACTATGTTGCTATGTTTTCCTTTATGTATGCATCATATGCATCAGTGCCAAAACCAGTAACAGGTTACTGCTCATGCAGAATATTTTTTAGCCATAACAAGAATGACAGCTGTTACTTTCTTTTTTTGATGTAGACTTGTGCAAATAGCCTGTGTCTTGCTGTGTTGTTAGCATGCCTTTTTTAACCTAGTTTTGCTCCTTCTATAACATGATGATAAGGATGTATTTATGAAACCAAGGTAAATTGTGTCCTGCTAGCATACATTGTTGCTAACATAGTAAATACTTAATTTGTCCCATGTGTATAAATACCTTATGATTTGTAGTAGAATTAGTTTTATGAATAGAATAGACTGGATCTAGCCCTCTTAACTAAGTTCAGAAGACCAGCAGAGCACTGTGTGAGGACTTTCTATGTTAGTGGTTCTCAGGTGCCCTCTGTGGTAGAACATTTCTGGCACTGATGTGTATATCATCTCTAAATTTGAGAGATGAAAATATGAATGTGAAACTAATGGTAACAATTTATGCAGCCCTCTTTCAGGGATGATTGATTTTATAATCTCTATTGCCAGAATTGTCAATATAAAATGAAAACAAAGCTTTTTTTGCAGTGTGTTGGTTGCCTTTTACACTGCTGAAGGACTTAATTGTTGTGGGATCTGAGATGGCACACTGGAGTCTGTGTGGAGGTATTGAGCTTACATCCCATCTTGGGCTCCATGCTACTCTCTTCTTGAAAAGGTAGCTTTCATGTGTGGTGTCATACAATCTCCTATGGACTTTTCCTGCTGAAGACAGGACAAGATCTTTTAACAATCATGTTGGGTTTTTATTGAAGCTGCTTTCATGTCATTACAATGAGCTGTTTGAAACAGTCATCTATGTTAAGGTAACTTAAGAATAATTTTCTTAATTGAATTGGAGAAAAATGCAATATTAGTGTTTTAAGACTCAGCACACAGTATGGTTCAGTAATGCAGACTTCACAGTGGCGCCCACATACTCCATTTAAACCCCTGATTGTACTGTTGCAAATTGCTCAGCAGACTGAAAGTCCAGATAAATATAAACTATACTCTGCTGCAGAGGTTTCATAATATTTGGTTAATTCACCATTTGATTGGTTTAGACTGTGTAATAAAATACTGATTTGTACTCTAGGATTTTAAATGTTTTTCTTATTTTCATAAATACCCTTCTTTCTCATGATACCACACTCATTGTTATATTTCACTTTGTGAGGTGCCAAATTGTAATCCTTTGAAATAAAGTTTTGGACCATTCACTGGCATACTTCAAATGTTACCATAAGGCAAAGCAACAATATGATTCATCAAATCATATTTGTAACATCAGATGGTCTACATATAGAGGAGACACTTGAATTTCCATGAGCATGCACTCATTTGCGTCTGCTGAGATGATCACATACTAGTGCAAGTAAGCGTTTATGTGATTTTGATGTATCTCCCAAATAAATTTGTGATGTGTTTCATTTCAGCAGCTGGGGTGAGTGAATGCAGCCTTTCAGACATCATGATGTACCTATGATGATGTAAGTCTGAAACGGTTTATGTCAGGTTTATCTCTTATTGTTTGTCAGCCTTCTTAAGGAAGGAAATCTACTGCAGCTTCATAGGAAGTCATCTGATTTTAAGGTGATTGTGTAAATAAATGTTGCTAACGATAGAATTTATTCTAAAACTTACGGATTCCTGCATTTTATCAATATTTTGCTTCAAATTCCTTAGATAGGAAGGTCACTGAAGAAATGGGGTGGTTTGCCTAACACTGGATGGGTTTAAGAGTGACTGTGGAAAACAGTTGTGGGTACAAAGACTTTAGCTTCTACTTTTTTTAGAGTTGCATTTAACTGATTTTTTCCCTCAGATTTTTTTTTGGCAGTTGAGAACTGTTAGCATGTTTGCCTTGTTTATCACAGGAATTGCAGTTGTGGATCAAACTACTGTTTTATCTACTTCCATACCTCATCATCATCCAGACCAGATTCTTTAGAACAGTAATCTGTTCTGGTAGACATCTGTGGAGGATGTAGCACCCAAGGGATTTTGCAAAGTACATTTTCAGAGTCTTGTTTTGTGCCCAAAACATTCATTACGTTGTTATGTGTTATGGCTCATTATGCCATTGCAGTCTACTGCATAAGCCACAGTGCTTCTCTATTATGTAGTTGTGGTCTCCTGTTTTAAAAAGGATGTAATAAAATGAGAAAGGTGCAGAGAAGGGCACAAGAGATTTTCAAAGGTATGAAACAATAAGGAACAGCTCAACAAAAAGGGTTTTCAGCTTTAGAAAGAGGCACCATAGGGGGAGATTCTAAAAGCCCTGGAAAAGAGAGAATTATCTGCTGTCCTTTTCTCTGTGGAAACAGAGGGGTATTCAATGTAAATAGCAGGTAGCGTATTCAAAGCAAGCAAGAGGGGATATTTCTTCATTAAGCTCACTTAGAAAGTGTGTTCTGCTAGATTGATTGAGTGATTATTTATTTTTTTAAACAAAGCTTCAAATTGTGTGTAGTCTATGTTGTGGCTTTTAAATATTTTTGAAAAGCTGTGTCGTTAACACTGCAACTGTTCTTAAGTCTTGTTTGAGGTAACATAGTGCTACAAATGATTGGGCTAAATAAAAATCAGTCTTAGAATTCATTCAAATGCATTTTTCCTCTGAAAGACTTGTAGTGTATAAAATAAAGCATCAGAGTTCTAGCACATTTTTGTAATTATGGAATAAATGTTATTAAATGTTTTTCCTTGCTGTAGGTTGAAATAGATATATTTTTTTACTTGAAATATCTAGGTTTCTATAAGAAGTGTGGGTCCTGCAGGTCTTGGGATGATACCATCTGTTTGAGAATGTATTCTTGGAGGCGAGGTGTGTGCTGGTTGAAAACATGGTCTGTGCAGAGTTGTGTATTTAAACCTCACAGACAAAACCAATTGTAGTATAGTACCCCTCTGCCTTCAGTACTGCTTTACCTAGTCTCTGTTATCTGGAAGCATGAAACATTTGTGGAGTTGTATTGCCTTAGGCTTTCCATTCTGGTGTGATCAACAATGTCTCCTAAAGGATAGGTGACCCTGGCAGCAAGGTCTCCTGAACTTGTATGAAGTTTTTGGGCTGAGGCCAAATGGTAAGAGGGTTCCCCTCCCAGAGCCGGATATTTTGGAAAACCAGTTTATGGATGTTTGGGATGGCCTGTCTCATTGCAGCCAATTTTATCAGATACTTAGAAGTTGTTTCATCAATCTCTGAAGTACGAGGCTTGTTGGGGCACTGGAGGATTTTGCACCAAGTATGATCTTTTGTCTTTATTTTGGCTTGTGTTGAGCCTGTCTGTTTTTCTTCGTTTTCTTTAATATGAAGCAGTGGCAGAGCAAGCCCCTCCTACAGAGTGGGGAGAAAAAATATGAACTTGTTAAATAGTTAAAAAGGTAGAGCTCTTTCTTCTTCTGCCACAGTTTGACTATTTGGCTGGCAGAAGAGCTCAGCGTTTGGTCTGATCTTTGGCTTCACTGAAGACAAATGCAGGTGGAACACCAGGTGCTTGCTCTGTGAATGAAGATGAGTTTTCTGCCACACGCTGGCCTGTGTCATTTATTTCATTTTACTACTGAGCAGAAAAAGGTGATGTATCTGGTACCTACTGCTCTACTTAAAATTACATGTGCATATTGGACCAGTAAAGCAATCTCTGAATATGCTTTTAATGGATTACTCAGTGTGACTGGGAAATGATCAGATGCAGTATATGTGGTAATCGAGATTGCAGAAGCATTTACCTTTATCAGCCTGATAAGACAGAGCTCCGTGCAAGTAAGTGTATAATAAGTTTCAATAGTTAAAAGAGTTAACCTTTCTTTCTTGACTTTTGAGATCTGAATTGTATGGCACTCAGTGCATGAAATATGACATTTGGTGCCAAGTCAGTATGTTGAAGCGCCAGAGAATATCACAACATGTAAAATGTAGCCTGTATACTCTGTGACCACTGAGTTTTAGCTTCCAATCCTGCAAATGTATTGATAGAGTTTGTTTTTCATTCATGGCTGTTCCCACTGGTTTGTGCTTCTGGGCTTACCTGTTCTACTTACTTTACTTGGAATCCTTGAAGTGTTCTCAGAGTGTATCAGAAATCCCTGTCCTTGCCACAGGGAGCATGGTCTAATAAACTGCAAACCTGAAATGACACACCAGCAAAAATAGAACAGTGGATTTTTACAGTAGGTAACTAGAGGACAGCCATAGTCATATTTGGCAATTTGTCAAGAGCTGTACTTACATTCTTAAGGTCTTGCTAGAAGTATATTCCATGATCAGGTCAGGTGTCTTTGCTTCCTCCCAGCTTCTTGTACCCCTCCTCACTGGCATAGCATGAGATACTGAAAAGTCCTTGATCAGAGTAAGCAATACCGAGCAGCAGCTAACACTGGTGTGATATCGGTGTTGTTCTCAGACTGAAGCTGAACCAAAGTGCTGGATCAGCTACTAGGAAGGAGAGAAATAACTGTTACAGTTGAACCCAGGACAACTGGTCATATGGTCAAGAAAACATTTAAAGTAGTTAATGAATCATAGAATCATAGAATAGTTACGGTTGGAAAGGACCTTAAGATCATAAAGTTCCAACCCCCCTGCCATAAGCAGGGACATCTCACACTAAACCATGCCACCCAAGGCTTCATCTAACCTGGCCTTGAACACTGCCAGGGATGGAGCACTCACAACCTCCCTGGGCAACCCATTCCAGTGCCTCACCACCCCAACAGGAAAGAATTTCTTCCTTATATCCAATCTAAACCTCTCCTGTTTTAAGTTTGAACCCGTTCCCCCTTGTCCTGTGACTACAGTCCCTAATGAAGAGTCCCTCCATCATGTACATTAACACTAATGAATGTTAGCAAGAATATTGTTCCATCCTATTGGAAATTATATACCATGATCTATAGGATCTGCTGGTAAGAAATAGAAGAGCATGGGAGTTACTTGGGTTAGGTTCATCTTTAAAAACACTGACTGGTGCTGTAAAGATGTTTTGTTTTCCTTTGGCGTGCTGATTTTCCATGCAGGATTCAACGTTGACAGCTTTTGAGACTTTTAAAAAGTGCTTAGAAGAGAACAAGCCAGTACGTGCTAACTTAAATTATCTTAACCCACTCTGTAGGCCTTTGTAAAGGAATTGCATAGTTGAGATCGAGGTCTGGCCTTGTAGGGCCTGTGTTCAGATCAGTAGGGTCACAGGTTATTTATTAAGGAGATCCAGTTCAGATGATGTATTAAATGGTGCTTGTAGGAATAGTGAAAGGGCTTGTGTTTCTCTAATGGAACTGAAGACAAGTGTGGATCCTTCAGGTAAATTCTGTTCCTTTACCGTATATGGCAGGGTTTTTTTGCCACGCATCCATAGGGCTCCACCAAATTAATTTCCCTTACATGGTTATAAGCAAAGTAAGATTTCTTCTCATGTTGTCACACTAACTTATAAAAATCAATCACAGACAGATACCAAGATACAATGGAAGCAACATCTTAATATGCCAAAATAGCAACATGGAACAGATGCATTGGGTGTTCTCTTTAGCGCTGATGTAAAGATCTGTATTTCATGCTGTGTCTGTAAGCTTTTTGTCATGGTTTGAGTGTGGATATGATTTTTTTTTTTTCTCTGATAATGAAAACATTGAGTATTAATTTGTTTGAGGCCTCCCATTCATTTTGCTGTTTAATTGTAACAGGCTTGTAGGCTTTAGGTTGCTTCACTGGCCCCCTTGTTTAAATATGTAAAGTAGGTATAGTTTTTGAGATTTCTGTGTCTGTCTATAAAATAGTTTAATACAAGTCTTTTTTTATTTTTTTTATTTTTTTATTTGCAAGTTTTTTTATTTAATCAACTAAGTTAAACTGTGTGTGATGAGAAAACCTATGTTAGGACCAGTGATAATACATCTGGGTAAAAAATCAAAGTCTCTTACAGTGCTGCTTACTACAGAAGCAGTTTTCCATGTCACAATTGTAAACACAATTTTCAGCACGTTGACTGCTGTCTTACTTTAAATGGTAGTTTCATAAGTAGTTTTGCCTGAAGCATTTTAACACTGAAATGTCAACACGTTCTTCTTGTGCTTGACTTTCATCTCCTCCCACAATCTAGGAAGTCCTTTTTTAATTCGGTGGTCTTTCTCACTTCATCTTTCTCTCTGTTAGCCTATTTTGAGTTTCTTTTTAAACTTTTGTTTGACTGTGTGTCTGTTGCTTTCCTGTTTCTTTTCCTGTGGTCCTCTTTAATTTCCTTGCTGCTGTCTTCCTCCTATTCTTGTTCTCCTCAGGCAGGACTGTTTTCCACATTCCCTTTGCCTTCCTTCTTTTTTTGGATTTCGTTGTAAGACACCAAGATCCTTAGTGAAAGACATTTTAGGGATTCAGCTTCAGGATGTAAAACAGATAGGGCTGGTCATTGGAAAAGGTAACTAAGCACAGGAACCTCCTAGTTAATCTGTGTGCTCTGCATACTTAGTACTGTGTTCCAATTGCTGTTCTTTTTGACAAAAGTACTGCAGAGCAGACTTTAAGTTCGTGCTAGCAGGGTGGAAAGGCTACTCAAAAAAATTGCCCTTTGCAAGAAAATGATGTCCTGAGTTCCCACCCAGTCCTCTTGCCAGTTACGCTTGGGGAATTACTGTAGTTGGAGCTCTCATCTGTTTAGCAACTTGTTTTGAAGTGCTCTCTTTTGTGTGTTTTTCTGAAATGCTCTCAATTTCATCTTGTAATAAGTAAAGATAAAAGGTTTCTTGCTGCTTCTGGCAGCCTAGTGACTCCTGATGCACATGGTAGGATGAGGTAGGTGTTTGCCAGATGTGTTTCAGTGGTCATGGAGTAGAAGTTGCAGTTTCATGGCTTGTAGAAACACTTAAGAAGCACAGAATTCAAATGCTTCTTTATTCTCACTTGCTTAACCAATGTTCTAGTGCCAGCATAGTCAAGGAGATAGTCAGGAATGCATAACAAGTCAGGAGCTTTATTTTCCTCCATTGCCCTCTGTTCACTCTGTATCAGTACTAAATAAAAGCTGAGCATCCTTTGTTCTTCCTCAGCTTTTTCTCAAGTTTCAATTTCAATTTTCTGTCTTTGAAGCACAGAGAAGAGCAAATATACATAAACAAAACTTCCTACTCAAGCCAAAATGCAGTAGACACAATTGAATAGTAGTCAGTGAGGAATTTTAAGAAGAGCTTTTTATGAATATTTAATTCCTACAGTAACAGAGCAAATAAAGAACATGCTATTAATATTCATATGGTGTTAGCAGTGGTTCAAAGGAATTTAATATGTTTTACAGTTCATAGAGCATCCTATGCATTATGTAGGCCTTCAAAGAATGACCACATCTAGTGGGCTAATAAAAGTACAGATCTCCCTAGCTATTTCTTAATTCTTTGAATTAAGGAATGTTTTTAGTTCTTTGCATAGCACATTTTTCAGCAAAACACCTCACAGTTATGTGACGGTACTAGTCTTGCATGTTTTGTTATCCAAAAATGGTTTTTAAGTGATTATGCAGAGAGCTAAGGCATTGATTGTAAGCTGCTGAGATGATAATAATGAGTCTGCCTTTTCCAGAACTGAGTATGTCTCATTCATCCTTATTGGTGTATCTGCTTTGTAACCTGTTGGAGAGCAAAATTTAGATGTTATTTAATATTTGGCTTGATTGCTGCTGCTTAGAGCTTTGAAAATATCGATCATTTAAGTGATAGAGATGGGTCACAGGACAAGAGGCCAACAGCAGAAAATAAAACTGATTTTTTTTTTTTTTTGTTTGGAAGGATGAATTTTTCCGTTTGCCCCGGTTTTTTTCAAAATTGTAATTTAAAAGTTAATACTTT
>NDXB01016320.1:30650-49368 GCA_002631895.1 Agapornis roseicollis
CCCCCCCCAAATCTCTGGAGACAGCCTTGTATGTTGAACTTGCTTACTGAAAATAAGAGCACTCAGCCTCTTGCTTTTACTTGGTCTCTAATTTCATTATGGCACTTTAGCATTGCCTACCCTCAGTAAGACTCTGGATTTAAAGATCTTTACAAGAAAAGGGACACACACAGAGACAACAGAAATGTTAAAACTTATGTTCTTGACTCTTTCCCTTCTTGCTGGCTGAGGAAACGATGTTAATTGATGTTGAATTAAGACTTCATCAGCAGGTCTGTACTTCATTCACTTAGAAATTGTTACAGCTATTTTTTACTGCATATAGTGATAATTACTCTGTTGGCAGAGCATAACTAATCTAATCTGCTTTGGCTGCTGAAACTGTGAAGGAGCCAGGAATGATTTCTCTGTTGAATTGTTAACCCTGAGTGTACAATACTGTCAGTACCACAATGGGCCCTTGCTTGGTCTGAGTACCTAGTAATTTGGTTTTAATGGACATAAAGATACTAAAACAAAAAATAAAATAAATGTGTCATCTAATAGAAGTATAACATCCTCCTATTTTGGTATGTACTCTTTTGGGATTGGTTTGTCTGAGATGTCATGTGTTGGGGAACAGTCCAGCCTGGCTTACGGAAATGAGCCCTTGATATATACGAGCAGTTGTATCTGTAAGTACCTAATATTCTTCATTTATTGGGTGTGGCTGAAAGAATTTAAAGGAAGCTAAACATTTCCTGTACGCATGCATTATGTAATAGCTGGTGAAACCCTGGGGTCTGTCCCTTTAGTTACTGTTGCTTTTTTTATGCATATAGGATAAAGGTACAATTTTGATCTTCCTGCTGTGTAGGTTCGCTATAGTCACAGTGTCTTGACTTCATGGCTAGAAGAGGTAATGGTGCTGTCTGGCCACAGTAGCACTATATTTCTTAGATTTGGACTTAACTTCCATACTAATGCTGTTTGAATCCTTCTAAGTTACTCCTATCAACACAGGTTTTGCAATCCTGAAACAAGAAGAGAAAAATCTGCAACCCTCAGGGCATTTAACCAACTTCTTTGAAGGAAACATTCAGGAGATAAATTCTGTTTCAGTGCTTTCTTTCACTGAAACAACTTGCACGTATCAATAGTGGTGAGAAATTGTAGAAAAGCAATTCTTCCAGTTAAATCCACTATGGCAATTTTCACATTTCTTCTCACACTCAAGAGGTATAACTGCATTACTTACCTTTTTATATATATTCTCAGGAACAGAGTGGAATTCAAAATGAAATATTCCCAGCTAATCTGTTCTCATCAGCATCCCAGAAATGGACAGGAAAGATTACGACTCCACATTTTGCAGTAAGCACTGAGGTTTAGGAAGAGCATGTAGGTGTTATGGCAGTGATCTGTTCTGCCTTCTGTTCAGGTGTAATTTTCTAAGACCATAAATAACTAATAGAGAAATCTCCTGTTGTCACAAGTTTGTATGTGCCTCCTTGCATGTAACATCAATATTTCACAAATCAAAAAGAAGGTGAGTATACCTTCTGAGATGCATAAATTGAAGCCAAATTTGGTCATCTGATTATTTTCCTTTTACATACTTGTTTTGAATGTCTGGCCCTTCTTCGATTACTTTTGTCATGAAATGCTTGCTGTTTCATGAAATTCCACCATTTTCTTTTTATGCCTAGAAGGCTGTTTAAAGACTGGGCAAAGACAAATAGCTGCAGCTGTGTTAGTTTAGAAAGTAGTGCAGTTTAGACAAGGAATAGAAGGGGAAGTTTGCTGGAATTGTTTTGATTGACATGACTTGTTTCTCCCACAAGAGGTAAAACAGATTTAGTGGACAATTGGCTGAGCTAAGTCCTCTTTTTTTCCTATGTTTTTTATTCTTTCATCATAGCTCCAGGTGATGGTGGCTAGGAGTGACTGGCCTCAGTTCTTGTGCAGTTACTGGGAACCTCCTGAAATCTGTGCTGGGCTATGAATGCAACATGCAAAAATGCCTGGGAAGTATGATGATGAAGGAATGGGTGTACAATGTCAGTAAAAGTGAATTGTACTGAGGGGGAAAAAAAGCCACCTAACCTGACATAGTGACAGTGATTCATATTGTTTTTAATACCCCTTTTTAGTTTGGCATCTATTTAGACTGTCTCAGGTGTTTGGTTTATCCTAAATGACAAATGATTGTGTGTTGATGCAGATGCAAAGACAAGGAAACTGCCAGCTACCCAAGTGTTTTTCCTTGCTTGTCACTAGTTGAAATAAATATAAATAGCTGGTTTATTCTGCTATTGGTGATGATAAGAAGAAAAAGTAAGTTGAAAGTAGGTTAAAACTCTGTCTTTCCTAAATACCTGTTATTTCTTGGCTTTTCAGTTTTCACTTGCCTGACTGGTGTTGCTACACTGGAATTTGATATAAATTTCTCATGGCAGGATTTGATCTTTAAAGCTCTCTGTGTTAATCTCTGAACGCACTTAGAAGTGCTTTTAGTACAAAAGATACATCTAGATACTGCATATTAGTCTGTACCAAACAGACCTTTATTCCATTACAGTAATTCAATGCTAAAACATATTTTCTGAGAAAACCTCTAAGTTTATATGAATAGAGTATATATGAAAACGATTTTTCTTATTTTCTTTTTTCTTTTCCATTTCATCTTTCACCTCATGAGAGGCCTGGTTAGAGAAATCCCTCTTCCCTTTGGGCAGCTACAGTTCTGCCTGTGCTTTTTTGTGTCTAATTAGTAATTTCTATTCAGTACTCTTTGTAAAATATTTCTGTACATTTCTGTCAGCACACATAACCATGTATTGTGTTGAAAAACCCTCAAATGAATGTTTCTTTTTGTGTGAAGTGGCAAATGTTACAGTAGAGAACAGCATGCTTTTTCTGTGGAACTCAGTATAATTAGGTTTTCTCACTATTTTTCCCTTCAAGTTCAGACCAATGCACTCCCAGTTAAATGAAGCATACTTGTTCTAGGTGGTAGTTTGTTTTTTTTTCCTCTTTTCAAATAAGCTTTTTATTTCAATAAATATTGTGTTAATTCTTTTTATAAAATGAAATTCAATGCACAATGGGCCAGAGGCCACTAAAATTCTAATCTGTTCTAAAAAGCATAGTGGTTTATCACAAGAGATTTAGGATTTCATCAGTTCTGACAATGACAACATTCTTGGTTTGTAGTATGTGTAACTACTTACGCTTTGAGACATTAAGGTGCTTGAGAAATGCCTTGATAATCTGTAAGTATTCATCTTGAAAATAGACCTTGAACCCCCATTGGTTGTCATCTTGTTGATCTGTCTCTGGGTGCTGGGTGTGCTGTCCTCTCATGGTACACCTGGAGATGAGTAAATCACAAGGTGTGTTTTCCACTAGTGTAAACATTTTTGGACTTATGGGTTATACTACACTATTGCAATAGTTTTAGTGGTCTGTGTAGTAAGATTTTCAGAATGCCATCTATGAATACTGCCACTTAAATAAAAAAGGGTGCAGGGGGAAAGGGCAGCATTAACTTTTTCAAGAGAAAGTTTTCTAGTTAGGTTGTTTTTTTAAAGAAGAGAAATTGGTTCTTGTACTGAAAGACAACATTTCCTGTGGAGGAGACGTTTGGAGATTAAACCAAGTTGAGGGATGTCTAGGTCTCCTTGCATCTCTGAGAACTGAGTATCCAACTGCTCTTTACTCCTTTAATGATCTCCCTTGCGGTGTACCAAAGTATAATGTTTTACTTTGAAAAAGAAACACAATAATGTAGTCGGTTTCCAAATATCCTGAGGACTGTACATACTAATGAGAGACTGCAGACTAATGGTGCCTTTTTGTTATTGCCAGAAAGGAGGATTGTCTTATATGGAACTTCCTAGAATTTAGGTGTGTGCCCTTTTTTAATTTGAAGGTTTCTCTTACAAATTTGTACTTCTTCATGCAGTAACCACAATGATAAAAATCTTTGGTTTTATTGAAACACTTGTTTCTTTAGATGATTACAATATGAAGTTTCAGAAATATTTCTGAAAGTTTTCTTGGTAATATAATCAAATAACTTCTCCAAAACATGAGTAGCATATAATGAGGTGGTTGGGGTTTTTTGTTTGTTAGTTGGGTTTTGTTTTTTGTCATTTGGTCATATTTTTATTGCCAAATGAGTGAGTATAAATATGAATGCTTTTGCAGTTTTAATAGTCTCACAGTTTTATTCTTGCAACTACTCTGGTTAGCTTAATAGTTTAATAACGAGCCTTTCATTTTGCAAGAGAAAATTGATGGATACCAAAACATTAGATGTCCAACTGAACTCACTAAGCAGTCTTTGAACTATTCAGGGTTTAAACTGTCAGGAGGCCTTTTCCACAAAAGGCACTGCTCATTGGTCATGTCCCATATGAAGTGCAAGTAGTTTTGGCAAATGCTTGTCTGTGGTTTCTAGAATCTACAAAAAATAAAATATAACTGCTCTGTTGTCATTTGGCTATTGAATATGAGATTATAATTATGTCAGATCTCTTTAGCATATGATACATAAGTGCACTTTGTTGCTTAATGAGTTAGCAAGTATTTAAAGAAAGAAAAAAAGGGGTGGGAGAATGGGGGATTAGATTCTTCTTTTACCTGTCTGTTAGCATATTCCACAGAATTTAGTTTACTACTTACAGTGTAGGCACTTTCACATTTCCTTTGAAACACGTGTGCCAAGAGAAACCTAATTTCCTGTTAATACTCTTTCACGTGTATTTGCATAAAATTCGTAATTATTTAAACACAAAAGGCTGATGTCACAAAATTCCCTCCAAATTTGAAGTAACCAGTAAATCTTCTTGACTCAATGCTGCCTTCTTTTCTGTAGGAGACATCTGTTAAGAATAATTGGAAGATTTTCATGGAATGAGAAGCAAAAGCAAACTGTGTGCATAACTGCTAATAGATTAAACAGTTCTTTCAGCTGTATTAAGAAGCTACATGCAACTTGCTGATATGCTCTCTAGCAAATCTAGGCCAGATTTTATGCCCATGACACCTCCTGTCTCTCCCTTAAGTTTTTGCTGTCTTTAACAATGCAGCAGTAGACTTTCTTTGCACTGGCAGGCTGACAAATCTAAGCTCAAAATGTAAATTAAAAATGTACATTTTAAAGAGGTAGCTGAATTTTCCAGTGAGGAAAATAATTTTAGTGGAGGTGAAAATTTTAATTGAAGAAAGTTAATTGGTATTCCAAGTTGAATCGGTATTCTGCATTAGACTAAGCTGCTGGTCCTTGAAGGCTTTTAAGAAAAACAATGAAAACACTGGTGAAAAACAATTTTGGAAGACAATAATCATTCTGTATGTGCTGTCTTGTTTTACAAGCTGCAGAATCCTAAACCAGCCAATCATTTGGTTCTATCTGCTTGTATCATGGAGGAAATGGCATATACGTTTCTCATTTCTTAGTCTTCCAACCTTGTAATTTAGACTTGAAAATTATAATCTTTTACAGAACAGAGAAGCTTGTGATTTTGACTAAGCAAGCTAGACTAATTTTTCACGTTTTGCCAGGTGTAAAAACAGTCTGGTGTAAATAAAGAGTTGTCCTTGAGCAGCCCGGTATATAGCATGGCACTAGCTGCCCCATTTGAGCAGGGAGCACATGCAGATGGGGGTTTTTGGAGTGGAGTGGAGGGTTGGAGGCTACAGCTCTGCCTGGTACACCTGTGGCCCCTTATACTTGATATGGCAGTTGTCAGTTACAGATGCCTTCCTGTGAGCTGCAGCTTGTACAGAGATTGCATTTGTGATGCTTTGTGATGAGTCTGTTGGCTGTTTTCTTGATGTCAACAACTGTCTACTAGAGTTGTCTTCTCTTGAAGCTTCTCTTGTTGAATCTGAGCCTCACATGTGCAACCTTTCTCTAAATCAGATATATCAGGTGCTCTGTCTTTTTTTGTGTCTGGCTGGTTAGTTCTGTGTAAGACAGGAATTAGGGCTTCTTGCTGAACTGATATTTGTTGTCTCATGTTGAAGGTAAAGCAGTGACACATTACATCTGAGTGAGCAGTCTGGGTATTTATTACTTGGTGCTCACGAATGGTATGTCTCTGACATTTGGTCAGTATTAAGGTAAAAAATACAGGTTTTTTTAAACAATGCTAAATTGGACCATACAGCAGTTCTGTGATCTGTCCTAATGTAAATGATCCTCATTCTTATAAGTGTTACAAGAGGTAAAAGTCTAGCAACTCAGTTTTAATATTGAGTTGCTGTATCAGTACTTTCAAAATACATATTCAAATCACAGTGCTGGGTAATTTGTTGCTTATAAATGTCATGTTTGCTTTTGAGCTGTACTGCATAGTGGGTTGTAAGACTCCTAAACAGCACCTTTATGGAGCTAGTGTCTTCATAAGGTACTAGTACCTTATGGTGCTAATCGTTTTCCAGAGTGGATATTGCACTATATGCCTCTAGTTGTTGCAATGCTATTAATAGGTACTGTCTTTTGTGTTGGTGAGGTATTTATTTATGTATTTATTTTTATTTTTAATAAACATCTACAGGAAAATGCATTAAAATTCTTGTAAGGAAAGCACTATGGCAGAAGCTTTGTGCTTTTGAAGACTTGGATGATCATTGATTTATGTAGATAAATACATGTGGAGGTTACTCAACTTCTGTACTTTGATTCAGCACAAAAATCAAGGTGGCTGGGGAATCTTTAATCTCCACTAGATAAGTTGTAAATTGATTTCTTGATTGCATATATAATCTGCTCTTGTGCTCCAGGTAGAGAATATGTATTCATAATGTCTTTAGTGTGTTGAAACAGTGTATGTGTGTTTATTAAGCATTCAGGCTAGACTTTTATGTTAAGAGCTTGATGTATGAAAAATGACTTTCTCACCTTAATATTTATTTATATATTATTTAATGTTTATTAATTTTATTCTATGCTGTCTGTAGAAACCTGAAAAGTAAGTCTGTATTTAGAATATCTTGTGTCTAGTAGCATATTGTCATATGTTATAGAATCATAGAATGATTTGAGTTGGAAGGGACCTCAGAGCTCATCCAATTCCAACCCTCCTGCCATGGGCAGGGACACCTTCCACTGGCCCAGGTTGCTTCAAGCCCCATCCAACCTGGCCTTGAACACTGCCAAGGATGGGGCAGCCATAACTTCCCAATAACCGCCTTTCTTATTGTTTATGTCAACAGAGAGAAAATAGTTTCTGTTCACGAAGTGCCTACTGAGAATTTGGTTAACACTTTTGAATCTGAAGGTAACTTTTATGGCTGAATTAGAACCCGTGGAAGATCATAGCATAGTGAAAGCAATGACTTGGAAATAATTGCATGGGTGGATAGTCCTTACTAAAAGTTAATGGACACTTGATATTTAGTATCAGATGAATATTTGTTGCACAAGCAAGCATACAAGTTGCTAATGGCACTTGATACTTTGTATCAGTGAATATTTGTTACTAAAGGAAGCATACATGTTGCTAGTTGATACTTGATACTTAGTATTTCTCTTTTCTTTCCCCTAGTTTCTTTGCTTGAAGAATATAAGGACTTTTCTTTCAGCGTGTTGTGAAATATTTGGGATGAAGAAAAGTGAACTTTTTGAAGCATTTGATTTGTTTGATGTGAGAGATTTTGGGAAGGTAAGGATCCTTTTAATTATCTCCTGAGTAATGCCTATGCTCTACTGCTTGAGTGCTTGAGTATAGGACTCCTCATGGTATATGAGGTGTAGGAGTTAAGAAGTCGTGAGTAATGGATGTGCATTCACTAGTAAAAAAGCAGTGTAGAAGAATTAAGAAAGAAGAAAAATTAAAGTTATATTAGAAAAGCTAATTGAGGGCAGAGAAATATCCCTGGTAGGAAAGCTCTGACTGTGTGTAAAGCATTAAACTAAAACCAGAACAACTCTCTGTAGAAAATGCCCCAAACCCAACCAACCAAAAAAAGAGAAATCTCCTCACAAAAACCAAATCCCTCCCCCCCGCCCCCCCCCCACAAAAAAAANTTAGAATTGCTTTTGGCTGGGAAAGCAAACATTTACACACAGATTAAACAGTAAAGCTTATTTAAAATTAAACTTCTCTTCCGGTTCAGATTTTTTGCCTCTACTAGCATTCAAAGCAGTCAAAAAAAAAACCAACAAAACAAAACAGCCCCCCCCCAAAAAAAAAAAACAACCCAACCCTGATTGAAACCTGCTGAGTTAAAGATACATGAAATATGTGAAGATGGGCAAGTGCTGTCTAGAGGAAGAATTTTTTACATAAATGGTGTGGAATCAGGAGTTCTGAGCCTACACAATGTAGACACATGGCACAGAACAAGTTGCCATAGTCTCAAGTGCTCAGAATTCACCTATGTAAATTTAGCCCTTGTAAGTTAATCTTTTTTTTAAAATCTGATGGTGTTTTTTCTAACCTGCTCAGACATAGCTATGGTGGATTAATGTGACTACCCTAATTTACACAGCCTGAAATATATTCTGTAAGTCTATGATTAGTTATTCTGCATGTAAAAGTTTTTTCCAGTTCATTTTTCACAACCTCCTACGTACCTGTTTGATCTGTCATTGCCAGCATATGTTCAGTTCTGCTTTGGTTTCTGCTTTTGAGTCATAGGGTATCATTACTCTAATTTCACAGGAGAGGTCTAAAAACTACCTGAAGTAGCACCAAAAATATTGACTTAATCAAATTTAGTGTGTTTCAAGCATTATTGCTCTTTAAAAGAGATCATAATTTTACTATCACATTTTTATGTGCTGCTCTTTTTATAAGTAGACATGGAGGTGAAGATGATGTAAGAGTGGAAGCATGAATCAGGGCTGCAGTATGACTATTTGGAATGGTTCAGTGATTACTGTTAACCAAAATGTGTAATTATTTTTCTGAACCTTTTGTCTGGTTTTAAGTCCTTTGAGTATATAATTGGGCAATTAGACAATTAAATCCACTTGTTCTTTAGTCATGCTGAACATATTTTGTCCTTATAAATTACATTTATGATAAAGCTTTTGTTAAAACGTAATTTTTTTTTGCAAATGTAGTGTATTGCTTATTAAAAATGAGATTTTACTTTATTTGTGCAAATAGAGGAATTAAAATTGTTGGTTTTGATATTTTTGGTGCAGAAGAAATGTCTTACTTATAGTATCTTTTATTTGATCATGTATCTTAAGATACGTGACCTTAGTAAAGTCATGCATCTTAATGCTTTCTTCAAATCTTTAATACCTATCTTAACACATAGAATTTTTTAACAATTGTATCTTCTAGTTAGTTGCTGAGAGTTTCAAATTGTGTGCCACATAAACATAACCAGCTTGTTCAACACAGTCTAGTTTTGAAGTCTTTTGCAGTGCCAATCATTATTGCACTATCACTGAATACCCAGTAAACAAGTTCAGAATTCAAGCTGAATTTAACCCAACAACTGTTTCTGGCACTCTTTAGTTGTCATTTTACCAAAATTTATTTTAGAATACAATTTCATGTACATAGAATTAGTGGCTTTAAAAATCCCAAGCCTCTTCCATTCATGATATTAGTATTATTTTTTTCTCTTCCAAAGTGAAATTGAATGTAGAGATTTTATTTATTTATTTATTTATTTATTGGCCATGTTTGTTGCCACAGTATAGCAGGAATATACTGATAACTCCTGGTGATGGTATTTCAATGCTAGCAATGGTGATAGTGCTTGTAAGCAAAAATTTCTCTAGTCTTGGACACTTTAGTGGCTTTTGTCATCTTTCTTGGAAAGCTACCAAGTAAAAATGCAGTGACAAATTTGAATGAGACTTGTTTGTTGGCTCCTTTTAATGTGGCTAACTATGTGCATAGTAACATCTGCTTGTGCTGAGGTGGAGGTGCTAAATTGAACAAGCCCGTGCAATCATTGTAATAGCTGTGTTGGGCATGGTTTTAGGTGCATAATGGCTCTGCTGTTCAGCTGTTTCCATTGCGTGCTTATGTGGAAGCTTGCCACACATAAGTGGAGGTAGCAATATACTGTATTTAGATAGGCTGATCTGTATGTTTTACTAGCCTCTGCAAATGAGTAGTTAAGCTTCCTAAATTGGTCAAGTTGAGGGCATTAAGATAGTAGAGGAGGAAGTTACAACTTGATTAAAATGTATGATCAGCCCTTTGTTGAGTTATTTCTGTAGTTTTAAGTGTATTGTTTGTATATCCATGAAGTGACATGTGTTTTAAGTTGCGTATCTGCTAATGTACTTTGGAAATTCTGCTTGCTAGTAGCAGCAGTGAGAAAAAGCTTGATTTTTCCAAGTTGATATTTGCTTGTCAACTTCCCCCACCCTTTTTTTTTTTTTTCCTAAGAATAAAAACCTTAATGCAGTCCTCAATCTTCAGTTTTCTTGAATTGAAATTGTTTATATGCAAAAGGCCAAAAAAAGGGTGCTGAAGATTTTTCCTGCGACTGCAACCAAGTCATTCTGCTGNGCTTGTCAACTTCCCCCACCCTTTTTTTTTTTTTTTCCTAAGAATAACAACCTTAATGCAGTCCTCAATCTTCAGTGTTCTTGAATTGAAATTGTTTATATGCAAAAGGCCAAAAAAAGGGTGCTGAAGATTTTTCCTGCGACTGCAACCAAGTCATTCTGCTGTTTCTAAGAGTTCTGTGAATTGCATTCCTTAATACAAAATATGAATGACCTTAAATTGATTACAGGTTCAAATGAAAAGCATAATAAGGCTTTAGGAATGCTTTAGTTTCCAGTTGTTGACTAATTAGGGGATGGAATGAGCATGCACAATGTCTACAGCCTCTAACACGTTTGAATGTACTGAAAGTTATCTTGAGGTGTCAGAAGTTGGCAACTACTCATTAGTGGTGAGATGTAAATAAACTATAACTGAAATGACTCCATAAGCTTTATGTATTGGGTACTTTGAAATCCTTCAGTTGAATTTATGAAGAAATGACTACTGAATTTGTCATTGTATGATGGAGTACCCTGCTTAATGTAACAGATTTCAGTGACTTTTAAGCATGATAATGGAGGTAACAGGAGTAATATGGAAATGAACAATGAGCCTTCAAGGAGATAAGTTTGACAGGAAAAATGAGAGACCTGATGGAAACTGTCATATTCTGATGTTTTTCAACAGTGAAGAAAATGGCAGCAAATCCCTGTGTCTCATAGAAGTAGCAGCTGTATGCTGCCTGTAGCATTTAAAGACTTTTGACAGCCTTATGAAATAGTGATTACAAAATGTTTGCTGTAATGGTGAAACTTACATTTAATAGCTGGGGCTAAATGAGCTGTTTTCAGATGCTTTGACATAATGTATGAAAACGTGACTTGAACTTTGTGCTCCACTATGCAGAGATTCTTTGATCGTTCTGTGATCAGAGGAAAAAGAAGGGTGCATGTGGTGGGGGTAGGGATCAGGCATGAAGCTGAAGAGGCAACTTGTAAATAGTCAGAAAATATGTAAAGAAACAGGAAAGAAGGTAACCTCATGAGTATGTTTTTAAGGTCTATATTCTGTATGAATATTGATATCAGCTGTTACAAGATGAAGGTTTTCTTCCATCTCATGTATAACAGCAATGATTTTCTTATTTTTTTAGACTGACTGTGTTTATACAGAAATAGGAGAATTCTTAATCATACTTTCTAAAATGACATAAAACTACAGTTCTACAGTATTCACCCATTCTCAATCACCTTTCTATCAGTAAATTTCATTGTTGCTGCATTGAGTTCCTGACAGAGCATGAAATGCCCTCCCACGCCCATAGGGTGCCAGACAGTGTTTTCATTATGAATTCCATGCTGGAGAGTCATTTTTCACTACCACAGGGTTGTCAGGTTCTTCCTTTCTACCTGTGTGCCAGAATCAACAAGTAATGTTGATACTTGTTCTTTCAGCTCTCTGAGCCCTGCACAGTCCTCAACAGCAGCCTTTGCTGTTTGGTACGCCACAACAAATTGTTGCTATCCCTATTCTCTGAAGGAAGTTTGTAACTAATGTGTTGCAGAAATGAGAATCTGAGGATTAGTTTTAGCACATGTTGATAGATGCTCCCTGGCCTCAGAGCCATGTTTGAAGTCTCACGGGGGAAAATAGTGTCCAGATATTGTCAGAAAAAGAACTTTGTGTACTCTGCTTTTAAATATTCTAAGCAACATATAACTGAACACAGTGGGGTTTTTATGACATAACTGATCTAACATCAACACAGCCATAAAGTCTCCTGGTAGAGATCTTGCAAAAAATGTCTAGAAATAACATACAGTATTCAATCCTGATTATAAAAGGGTATGAGGGATGATCAAATATCAACTACTACTAATCAAACAAATAACTAATTGTTTAAAAGCATATACCATAATATCTAATGTAGCTAACTATCCAGTTGCACTTAAAATGTTAATCTATGTAAAAGCCAGAAACTGTTGTGAAAATATTGAATGCATATACTAAGGTCATGAAGCTTGTTGATCGTTTTAGTCACTGTCTTAGTGTAAAGGAAATCCAGGCTGTGATGCAGCAGAAATTCATGCTGAAATTGAAAATCCTGGTGTGTTAGTATTCCCTTCGGTTTAACAGATTCCAGGAAGATCACGCAGATGTGCATGAGTTACACACACCAAAATCAACACAACAAAGAGCAACAGTTGTTACAAAAAATTATATACCGTCAAGGAAAGGGTCAAGAGGAAAAATGCTTAGGAAATATTCGATAAAACTGAAGCAGTTGAGATTAACCTGTTTTATTTAGTGAATTTAACGAGTGAGGTATTAGAGTAAATATGAGCACTTTCACTAGTAAAGTCGTATGAAAACTGCAGAACATTGGGGAACATGCCAAGACATTATACCATATTTTTTAAAAAGAAAATTAAAATGAAGAAAGAGAAATGAACAGGTAAAAACAAGACTTTAATTATTAACAGAGCTCTACCTTAATTTTCTGAGCTTTTTTTTAGTGGTAGAAATTGCTTAGTGATTTGCTCAAGAAACTTACCTTTGCAGTTTCTTTTAGGAGTAGCGTTTTGATGTTTTCAAGTGTGTCACCAAGATGGACTGGTTTGGGATGAATGTTACTGGAACTCTTTCAAGGTGTTCTTGTGAATGTGGGAGAAAGAAAACATGGAAGATACAGACAGGTTCTTGCTTCCTTCTCTGTGGGGAATGCTTTGGAAAAAAGAGAGCATTGGAAAAAAGTGAGCACTGGAAAAAAATGAACAAGAAAACACAAAATACTACACTGTTGCAGGACTGCTAAAATGCTTGGCATATAGGGAAGATTTTAATTGTTAAATATTATTTTTATCTGTGTAGAGTTACATAAAGGTTAAGCGATCACTCGCTTCTCTAAGAGCCTCCCTTAAATCATAACAAAATATGCCTTCCAGCCCCAAAGAACATAAATCATAGTTTTGCGCAAAGTGATGAGGTGGGGGAAGAAGTGGAATGAAAAAGGGTGTAGCTCTTAACCACCTTTCTGAGAAGTCTTTGAAAGTTTACTGAATGACATTGTGTGACAGTGAAAACCCTTACAAGCACTAGATAAATTTAATGTACTTATCTGTAATAGTTTGTTGCAGTGATGATCACCAAAGAGTCTGTACTAATTCTTAGGCATATAAATATAATATATAACATGTAATGAAATAAAAACAGTTAGCATGAACTTATAGTTTCAACATGAGCTTATGTACTTAGGCCTCAATATTTCAGTATTTGGTCTTAACTGTACTTGTGACAGCACACTATCAGACTGTCACCTCTCTAGTCTTTCCAAATGAATCTTCATGAATTTCTTAGAGGTTTGTCATAATATTTCAAGTTATAATATTTGCTTCCATGTAATGGAAAGTAATGATACTCGTAATTTTTGACCACATCATAAACGGTTGAACATACCTCAAGTATTTGATCATTAATGAAAAATTCTCACCCAGGGAGTGCTTGGAATGTTTTGGAAGTAGCAGAAGACTTTCGATCCTTATACAATGTACTCTTCTGTTCAGCTTTTTGGCAAATGTGACCAAGGTTGGAAATTGAAGATTAATGAGAAACTGCTAATCTGACAGAATAAAACTGCGTTTCAGAACACATTTCTCTGTTGTTAAGATGACCTTGCCCAAATGGTAGATGTATCTGATTCATGTATCCTGGTGATACTAAATTTGTAGCATTGAATTCTGGTAGAATCCATTTCTCCTTAAGGTGGAAGCAGTTTTGGAGGAAGACAGTGGCAGCTTGAGTAGGTTTAATAGGGCTTAATATTTCTGTCTTCTCAGGCATTTGTTTATAGATGTGTTTTAAATATTATTTTTAAACAGGGAACTAATTCCCTGTAGTACTTGCCATACAAGCATTTAGTAACCAAAACCTGATGGTGAAGCCAACAGTGAAACATAAAACTTCCTGAATTTATAAATATTGATTGAGGTAACACAAATGTAAACTATAAATAAAACCAGAAGGCACTAAGCGAGTGATTTGCAGATGAAGTCCATAGGAACTTTGAAGTGTTTTGTGTGTATCTTTTTTTCTATGATACTGAATTTGTTCACATTTTTCTCTTTTGAAAAGCCTGGATGTTTCCAAAGAGGAAAAACATGACAGTTTTCTGTTAGTCCCACAGATAGCTGGAAGAAGTGGGAAAAGAAGGCCAAGTACAATTTATATAACCTGTTCTGTGCTCTCTCATGCTTGCAATACTTTCTAAGAGAATCCTTCTCCTACTTTGACCTAGATCTGCTTGCTGCCTGGGTTCTTTGCTTCTTGTTCTCTGTCTGCTCTGGAACAGAGATTTTGACTCTCAATTAAGATACGAATGACATAAGCATTATATCACAATGTATGGAACCAATAGAATGTGGCTGCTGCAGTTACCTGTATCTGTTGGTCATTCTGATATTTCCAGTTGTTATATGAACAGGCTTGACATCAGCCTAAAAAGCCTGTTGCAAATTGTGCTTGCATTGCACATCTCATTAAGATGTAAGATTGGTTTATTTTTTTCTCACAGGACTTATAAAGGTTTGGTCCTTAATTTTTGGACCAATGCCCTTCTATTTTCATCTATTGTGCAAATTAAATGTTCAACTCATAGACTGAAGTAGGGCATAGTTGTAGAGTGAAATGATTTACAATTTTGACTCAATGGCAATAGCAGATTAAATTGAGACATAATCTTTGCTAGTTTTAAAATAATAAATTCAATGACTTTCTTTGCTCTGTTCCAATATAAGAAAGTTACAGAAACTGTAATTATCAAGTTTGCTTTTTTGTTCATATTTTTTTCTTGGAATGGTTTGAAATAGCTAAATCTCTCTTTCACTGAAAGATGCCTCCTAGCCTATATATATTATATATTTTATATATATAAAATATAAATATTTAGCTTAAAATATTATTAAAGGGTGTCTGTGCTAAATATGCAACAAAGAGATTTAGGCCACTCTTGAACGATACCCAAGAGGTACAAATTGCATGCTAGGGAGATGGTGGCTTAAACTGTCTTACATGCAGTGTTGGGATGTCCTGTGAAGAGTCAGTTAAGCATGTCTAAACATTCTCCAAGACTAGCTGCTCATGACTGGTGGCGTTTGTCATGGGGTCAACGCCAGGAGCTGCTTAGTGTGCTGGTGAAAAGCAGGACTGCGATTTTTCTGCTTAGTCTGTAGAGTACCTCTTTTTGTGCAGGCAAGTGGGTGACCACCTATCAGCTGTTATGGTTGGCAGTTCTGTGTGAAGCAGAAGTGTACTTGAGTGAAAAGCCCCAAGTAATAATGTATTTTCAAAGGCAGTTGAAAGTTGCTGCTTGTTTCTTTGTAAGCATTTAAAATTCAGGGTTTGTTAGCCTGAAGAAGGCTCTGGTAGTGAGGTTGGTTTTCACTGGTTTTTCTGTCCCATTTCAATAGAAAGTGAAACCTGCAGTGAATGGATTGCAGCAGGAAAGTTTTTAACGAAAAGGAAATAGTTATGAATTTAATGAGAAATGTTTACAAAATATGTTGGAGGGCTTTTACTTAAGCTGTGGGTAACAGGGCTAGAGAGGTATTTGCTAATGAACAATTGTGTCCTCTTATTTTTCTTTCTGACCCAGTTGTGGTAATTTCAGATGCACAGCTACTGCATGCCTTTGAAAAGGATGGATGCTTAAACAGTTTGATAATGAGGAAACAAATCCAAAGAGTGTATTTCAGAATTGTTAAGTTGTAAATCTGAACAGCTTCTGTCATGTGTAGGTGATTGAAATCATAAAGACTATCTTGCTGGGAAAATTAATGCATCTTTCTATGCAAAAACTAAGCTATTGAGGAAGATAGCTTTTTCTTTTGGTCAAAAAAATGTTACAGCAGGAATGCTAAATCTTACATATTGGATATTACATGTTTTTAACTGAAGCATGAGAAAAGATTTATTTGGAAAAGTTTTATTAAATGGATTGTTTGTATTTTCATGGCTTAATGAGATTTCAAAGGTGGAAATTGTAGGTGTTGGTAGTTGAAAATTGAGGATTTAAGTTCCAAAATAACAATTCAATAACTAAATCGTTCAGTGTGATGATGAATGTAATAACTGATAGTCTTAGGAACCTCTTTAAAACCAGTTGCTCTACAGAAAGTAGGATTACAGAAGAAATTAAAAGTATTGTCAAATAAAATTATTAACGAAAGTGAATTTAAATTACGTACTTGAGCTACTGCTAAGCTCTGCAAGTAAATCAGTTTCAATTACAGTTGAAAACTGCCTATAAAGAGCTTTCGATATGAAGTGACAGAGTTGGAACTCTGCATAACGCAGGGTGGTGCTAAAGAAGCTGACAGAAGAATGCTTTTTGAATTTTTGGAAGGTGCTAGTCAGAGTATGCTTATATGCAAATTTTAAGCTTAACAAAATAGAATTAACCACTCAGAGTTGTGTATAGGTCTGAATAAACCTTCAAAACCATTTTGACGTGTGAATATCTAAAGGATACTTGTAAGAATTGCTTAAGAAAACCAATTGAGGACTAATTCTCATGAAATGTATTATGGGAGAATTAAGTATATCTAAGATGCTGAAATGTTTCAAGTGTTTATAAAGCAGAAATGATTTCAACAAAAATGTCAGTGACCTTGTGCAAGCAGATGAGTTTCCTGCAGTGGCTAGTTGATACTAGCTGAGTAATTCGTGCCTCATATAATCCGTTTTTCTACCAAAGTATATGAATGGCTGGTAGGACAATTTACTGCCTGTGCATGTGAAGGAATATAGAGCCAAAAATTGAATGTAGGTCACTGATGGGAAGTTTTCCATAATTTCCCATTCAGCCTTCACTGGGGTATGCTGTTGTCCAACACTCAGTGTAGTTTAACATGTCAAGCAGAGATGCTGTTGAATTCAGAGTGACTCAGTAGTACATTATGTAGCTTTTTCCTCCCCCAGTTCTAGGTAAAAATAGAATAATCTTCCTGATTTTTACAAGGCATAGAAGTAGCTATATTGCCCTCTGACTAACGTACTTGAATATACATTGGGAATTGTGTCTGGGTTTGGGGAGGTGACTAGGGGGTGACATCACTCAGTACTTCACAGAAGATTTACAAACTAAACCATGGAATTAGGAAACAATGCCAAGGTTGTGGCAGCCACTGTCCAAACAGTGGGCTCCACTTGTTTTCTAATTATTATCACTGTCAAAATCCTGATAAGAGACTGTAGCTTGCATGTGGTATAATGATCTCATAAGATGTATCCTTGCATTCAAGAGCTGTCCTTTCAAAAGCAGTGGAATGGGGGGTGAGACCAAGTTTCTTAAATTTTATTTTTAAACTTGTAAGTCTTCTTTTAAATGTTTCCCTCACTTGGATAGGTAAGGAAATAGGAAAATGTCATAACTATTTGAAACAAATGGTCAGCAGGAATAGCTATGCGTGTTTCTCTTGAGATCACTTTCTTTTGTGCTTAAGATATTTACTTGTCTGTTGTGATTTCTTGTTTTATCTTACGTCTTGGTCACTGCTGGTTTATTTGAAAAGTACAATATATATATATACACACACACATCTTTTGAGATTTAAGCATTTGTGTGTATGGTGGCCTCTGTTACAGCTTAATCTGGTATATTAAATATTGTTGAGCGATGCTGCTCTTGGTTTATTTTGAGACTGAGTTTCAATGTGTTTTTATTTGGGGTGGGTGAGGACCTACCTAAGAGTTTTTCAGCTAGCTAAAAAGAAAGTTTGGACAACCTGGGTACACTGCATAGTAGATGGACACAGTCTTTGTGATCTGTGGGAAATGATCTGATTAGAAATGTCATCATACCAGTTTCAAAGTTGTGAGCTCTACATTTTTATGTATGTGCACTTGGGGGCTGGATATAGACTGCATTATAAGATGGTGCTTCTCAATTGCATAGTTGGTGGCAAAAGTGTTTGTTTACAGCATGATTGCACCTTAATTAGAAAATTAACAAGTTTTTTCCTGGTTTACAAGGTTAGTTTGACCTAGATGAATATTTTTTATTGATAGAATACTTTTAACACACTTCAGGATGTAACTTGAAAAAATGGATTCTAGACCAAACATCTGATTCGCAAGAAATAAAACTCACAAAATTTTCTCACTTTATATATTCTTTTTCCTTATAAAATTAAATAAAATGGAATATAAATTTTTTTTTTTTTTTTTTTTTTAAATTTGGGGAAAGACAAATTTTTTTTTTT
>NDXB01016324.1:0-18991 GCA_002631895.1 Agapornis roseicollis
TTTTTTGCTTTGGACCACTGCCAAGATGGGCTTGAATGTTGCCTCTTGCCTTTTCCTGAAGTTCATTTTTTGCTCTGGGAAGTGAAAGGTCATCTAGAGAGACTGGAGACAGAAGAAGTGTGGGTCTCCATAGCTGCAGGGATGGCCCTGGGTGCCCAGGGTTGCCATGGCCGTGCACTAACCAACTTCAACAGCTAAGTGCCTGTGGAGCATTTCAAAACTCCTTTCATGGACTGCCTTTTGAATGCATCCCCAGTACTTAATCCTTCTTCCTCTGCCTTTTTAAATAGAGCAGGGCTAGTTTATCAACAGGGGATGGTTTGAGCATTGAAAAAAAAGGAACAACTGTGTGAAAAGACTGGCTGATGGCTGAGCTGAAAGAGTGATGATGAGTGGAGTTAAATCCAATCGGTAGCTGATCATGAGTGGTTTTCCTCAGGGCTCAGTGTTGGAGCCAGTTTGTTTAATAACTTTAAGAAGGATCTGGATGAGGGTATCAAGTGCACCCTCTGTGCGTTTGCAGACAACACCAAATTTGACAATAGGAGGACTCTACAGAAGGATCTGGGCAGATGGAGGTGTATGAGATTCAACAAGGGGAAGTGCTGAGTCTTGCACTTGGGCCACAACAACCCCATGCAATGCTACAGGCTTGGGGAAGAGTGGCTGGAAAGCTGCCTGGGGGTAAAGGGACCTGGAGGTGCTGATTGACAGAGCTGAACATGATCCAGCTTGTGCCCAGTCAGCCAAGAAGGCCAACAGCATCCTGGCCTGTATGGGAAGTAGCATAGCCAGCAGGGCCAGGGCAGTGGTCATCCCCCTGTGCTCGGCACTGGTGAGGCTGCATTTTGAATCCAGCGTTCAGTTCTGGTCTCCTCGCTACAAGAGAGACACTGAGGTGATGGAACAGTCCAAAGAAGGGCAACAAAGCTGGTGAAGGATCTGGAGAACAAGTCTGATGAAAGGCTGAGGGAACTGGGGTTGGTTTAGTTTGGAGAAAAGGAGGCTGAAGGGAGACCTTATTGCTCTCTATGGCTATGTGGGCATCAGTTTCTTTTCCCAAGTAACAACCGATAGGATGAGTTGTGCCAAGGGAGGTTTAGGCTGGCTATTAGGAACAATTTCTCCACCAATAAGCTTGTCAGGCATTGGAACAAGCTGCCCAGGGCAGTGTTTGAGTTCCTATCTCTGGAGGTATTTAAAAGTCATGGCGCTTTGGGACATGGTTTAGTGGTAGACTTGGCAGCGCTAGATTAATGGTTGCAATCTGTTAAAGGTCTTTTCCAAACTTAACAATTCTATGATTCTATAAAAAACAAACAAGAAGTTTGGGTCTTCTTGCACATTGAAAGGACCTGTTTCTTATTTCATTGAAATGCTGTTGGAGAAGACGATATGATCCCTGTGGAGCTGATAAAGTTACACTGGTGTATACATTTGAGGTTAGAATGGCGCTGAAGGCCTTGATGCTTTGCAAACTGCAATTGTTTTTGTGCCCGTTTTTTTCTTGTTATAATATATAGTGCCTCTGCCCTTTTACTATGTAATATAAGATCACAGCTTAACCAAGCCAAACTACTCATCCCACTGTAAGAATTGCTTTCAAATTAATTAGCAAACAAAAGTACCATGAATAAAACAAAGCTTTGTGCTTCGCATTTCAGTTGTTGATTGTAGCTAGCTCTCGCTGCAGTTGGTGAGCTATGTGAGACATTCACCTGTAATGAATGAAACTGGAAGGATGAATAGCTACTGCTCTGAGGTAAAGCTCAATTATGTTATTGTGGTATAAAAGCAGTTGAGCTCATACTGAAAAATAATTTGTTCTTGCTGTAATTCATAGTAAAGTTGATATTGGAGAGATTATTGGCTATTCTTTTTCTTGAATGTGTTGTTACTTGTTTCTGTATTTTAGGGCTGTGTTACTGTTTTGTTTAAATCAGTGAAGAGAAAGTATCATGATAATAGAGGAAATAAAGTTAGAGACATACCCGTCTCTCCCCTTCCTAACACTTGCTTGAAGTACACGTCATTTTTATCAGACAGGAGAGTTTTACATTTTACTTGAACTAGATGCTTTTTAGTGAGATTAAAGGGACTTGGTGGATGGGAAACTTTTTTTTTGTTAATTGTTACTGGTTAACAAGTTTTTTCCAGCATAAGGTGGTCTACAGTTAATTCTTGTGTCAAAAGAAAGCATATACTTTTGTTTCTAGATTTTTGAGAATGCAGTAAGTACCGAAAGGCCATGTTTGGAGAGGAGGGATGAGCTTGTGACAAATGCTGATCTGAGGCTTTGGCAAACATTCACTCTTTCTGACTCTGCCAAAAGCTTGCTGTGTGACTGTGGGTTAACCACCTTAAGGTTGATTCTGCTGTGGGAAGTGTAATTCTTCCCACTGTTTTAAATTTACTCCTAGCTTTGTTCCAAAATGCAAGTATTGGGCATGATTCTCCATGTGAAAACCTTCAAACTCTTTCAACTTTTAGTAATAAAAGTGCCTCTTTACGTGCAGTTGCGTTCCCTTAATAAACCACATCCACCTTCTCATTCAACTCAAAACCATAAATCAGTGTGTTTATTGCAGCTTCCTATTTTGTTTTCCCAAAGAAGTCCTCCATCACAGGGTCAGGAAGTCCCTACTTTTGTGAGGTGAAAGAATGGTGTTCCTGCATCTTTTGGAAAATACCTAACCAGCTAGACGATACAGTTTTAGGGCATATGTGTATGTGACAGGGTATTCCAGATTACCCTGCTACAGGCAGTTGTGAGGAGCACTTGTACTCAGCCAAATGGTTATCAAAGCTTATCAATGGTACAAAATGTTACACCAATTAATTTGGGAATAGGCCAGCTCCTAAGAGCATGCTCCTAAAGGCCAAAACCCCCAATAGCCATAGCCTTTTCTAAAATGTTTTGTCAGCTTAGTCTTCAAAAGATGTCCACAGTGTCTTTCCCTTCCTCAGTAATTCTTCAAATATCTGAAGATTAGTTCTTCCATAATGCGTTGGCTTTGGTGACAACTCTGTATCACACATTTCTGACCAGCTGCTCCTTTTTGACAGTTTGGTGCCCAGTTGCATTGCAAGGAAACACAACCATTTGTTGTAAGGTGGATTGTCAAAGTGATCTATAACCACAAGGAAGTTGTTGCAACTGATGGACAGGGGACTAGAATATGTACACAAAGCTATTTGCTTAAAGTTGGCATAGCATTTAGGTACATAAAGGTGCCATGTATGTTTGGTCTTGCAGGTGTCTGTGAATGCTCTTGGCATCTTTTCTGCAGGCAATTTGGAATTGACATTTGGAATTGACATCTAGACATCTGTAAGTTGAATTAGTCAAGTACTGCAGAAAACATTTTCAGTCTCTGTGGGTTTGCCCCATGTTACCTATCAAAACTGCTATTTGTCTTTTACTGTAGTCATTCAAATGTTTTTAAAAATATTGGGGGCAAGCACTGAAATGGGCCCCGAGTGGATTGGTTTATATAAGCTGTAACGCATACAGCAGTGTGTAGGTACATTGTAGTCCTTTTGTGCATAGAAGGAAGTGATAACTATAGCAGCGATCTACAGTAGCTAATACCAGGTGGTTCAGAGTGATTGCTGAAGCAATCAGCATGGGTGCAGGCCCTTTCCACAGTGGAACATGGAATGATGGCATACTGGGGGGGAGGCAGTGGTGGTTCCCGAGGTGGGGGACACCCCAGGGAAGCACCAAGAGCTGCCAGGAGCTGGCAGTTGCATGAGAGTGGCTGACAAGGCATGTAAGGGACCAGGAGCAACAACACCGAGCTGTATGGTGCTGTTGAAACACTGGAGGGAAGCCATGATCTTTAAGGTCTCTTCCAACCCAAAACATTGTATGATACCTGAGTAGTGCCATAATGGACCATTTAAATAATTGATATTGGATAGCTGATGCTTGAAAAGTACATGGTTTATTTAGAACCTAATTTAGAAGAAATTAGGTTTCCTATTCCTAGAAGTATTTAATTGCATTTGATCTCTGTGCTTTGAACTCATAATTAAGGTGCTTTATTGGCCCCATTATGTACTGTATTTAAGGCTCACTTTTAACCAGTTTAGTATTTCTTTCATTTACTTATTCCTTTGTTCTGAAAATGGTTAAAAGCATTTTTTTTTTCTTTTTCCTTTGCTTTTGAGTGCCACAATCCTCTCTTGCTCTTTCCCAAACTGTCTCATTTCTTTTTTCTCATGGCATCACCTTGTCCTTGCTGATACCATTTAGAGTCTGTCCCCTGTCAGGCAAAATAGACCAGGAATTTATTACTAAAGCAATTTGTTTCTAGTTATTTTCTCTCTATGCACTTTGAAACAAGGCGATCGGACTGTAAGCAAGGAATGAATATTGTGATGATGCGGCTGGTAATGCTGCATTGTTTCTTTCCTTACAAACTGGTATTTTATTTGTAGCTGAGTTGGAGAGTGTGGTTTTCTTTTTCAGTATTATTCCTTAGTGATCTTAATGAATGCCAAGGTTCTCTTTTGTTTGCCTATTCTAGTCCAGACAACTATTTTAAATCTGGGGGTTGAAACTGCTTGGCAGCTAACCAAAGGAGGAAGAAATGAATGAGATATTAAGAAAAGAAAAAGAAAAAAAAAAAAAGAAAAAAGCATAAGTGCCAAATAAATGCTGCTCAAGGGTAGAAAATTCCTTGCACTTTCATAAAAAATTCTAGTAGTAGTTAAGAAGAGAGTCTTCAGGGTTCCGTATATTTTTCACCATTCTTTCAGTGTTCTTGTATTTAGTTTCATTCATTTAAGCTTCTAAATCATGCTCTTTTAATGATTTCCCAATTGACGTTTGGTTTTGAAACCAAAAAAAACCTTTAAGAAGCAGTCTAAGTATTAGGGAGAGTTGATGAGTGTAGTCATTAGAATAATGTTAGTAGGTGAAATCTTTCATTTATACCTCCAAGTTTCAGGCTGTGTCTGAAAAAATGATTCTGTTGACAAGTGTATGATGTACTCTTTGGTAATCCTGCTATGCTTTATTTTCTTTTGTATTTTACATATAAACCCTTAATGTGAATGTGTATTTTCCTGTATCTTAACACATGTGTGTGCTAGTATTTTGGTTTATTATTTTTTGGTTTTAACTAAGCAGAAGCCTCTGAGTCCAGTTTTACTTATAAGACAATTTACCCTGGGCTTTCTGGGTTTTGGTTTTTTTACTGACTATATCTTTGACTCTCATCAATTTTAAATCTCCCCTTTCTAAACAGTGTGGGTGGTTCTGCGGTAGTCCAGTATTTTACTTCTGTGATGGAGTAATGAGCAACCTGCAGTTTTCCAAATGCAGTTAGAGTAGTGATGATGCAATCCTTAGAACATGCCATGTGTCTTAACTGCTCCAGCAAGGTGGAGGATACTAATAGAAAGCTTGTTCTCACAGACATGATTTAAGAAGAGGCTGCAGGTCATTGGTTCATTCTGCTACATCACTTCAAAAAACTTCTCAAATATGAAGTACTTTTCAGTTTTCAGTTTAACAGCAGAACTACAAATAAAACCAGAGAATGTTGTCACAAAGTTTTTAATCTTTGCTTTCCAGGACTACTACTTACCTTTAAAAGAATGATTTCCGAGGTTTTAACTATCGGGATTTTTTTTTTTTTGTAGACACAGATACACATGCTCTGAACAAAAGTTTTCGCAGAAGATAAACTCCATAAATGCTAACTCTTTCCCCTCCTCACTTTTCTTGATGTATCTCCTTAGAGATTATTTTTATTTCCTTGGATACCTTCACAGTAATGCCAAGCAAATGGTGATGAGAGTGTGTCATCTGAGGCATCCTCTGTGTATCAGACAAAAAGCTGTGTATACTTCCAAATAAAGGATTCTGTTCTTACGGTCACTCTCTTTTCACTGAAGATGTACTCTAACCGTGAAGGTCAGAAGAACTAGCTCTTCTTCATCTTAGTTAGGAAGAGCTGAAAATGAATAGGGAGAAGGAATAGAAGAATCTATGTGCCAGAAAGTTAATGAGGGAATGCAGAGGTTAGGTTATTCTCATCCTGCAGGTTCATTATGTTTACTATGAGAAAACTAGAAAATACAGTAGGTTTCTTGCACTAAAGAGCTGGAGTCCTTTTTGTCTAAATTTGACTTCACTAAGTTGGTTGATTTGCATGTCATCTCAAATTTAACTAATTTAACTTGAGATGATTCAATTAGATGGGGAGAGGAGAGAGAGCATGTGTGTGAGCTCCCTATGCAGCCTGCTATTCTGCACAGGTTTTTTTGCAGAAATTCAATTACTGTAATGATTTCAGGTAGCTTTTTTTAGTTCACACTAAGAATTGCAGTAACCCCCATCTCTAGATGAATTTATTTGGCTTTCTTGTTCCATGGTTGTCAACATTTTGAGCACTCATACTTTCTAACAATGCCCGTGTGGCTACTGTTGTAAGACATGGTGTCATATTTGGACACAGACGCTAGTAACCTCTGAATTGCTCCCTGCAGAGCACTGTGTTAAAGAGAATTGCCAAGCAAAAGGTCTGAAGGTCGGTGATATAATTGGCCAAGAATAGCAACAGGTAGGCACCTACATGTTATGTTTTCACAGTGGGATGTTGCCTGGATTTCAGAGACGCCTGAAGTAGCAGTTTCAGAATTTTGAACTCTGTACTTCCTTCTGTTATTCTTAAGTCAAACACATAATATTAATACAACAGATTTCTGTGTTTGCTCTCAGTGTCTTTGTTATTTCAGCAGAATATTTTTATTGGCGGTGTATCTTCCAATGGCTCCTAGTGGATCTAATGTGGCATTTATGTTTTCATGTCATGCACTGCATTACCTGACCCCAGGAGTATTTTGTGGTGTCTACCAGGCCAGAGATAAAAGCTGCTGTTGCAGTCTAGGAGTGCAGGCTACATTCAAAATACCAGCATTTTCCTATCAGAGTAGCAGCTCCTTTTAAAGTAATTGTGCTTCAACAGCCTCTATGCCCAATTGCGCAGACTGTAGGTGTATGTAGGCAGGGCTCCATCAATGCAACTAAATATAAGCTCTGCAAAGTGTGAAAAGCTTGTGAAGTAGTTTGTCAATAGCAATCACTGGGTTAAAGATAAAGCAGAGTTGCATTAGCATTAATAACTACTCCTACAGGCTGTGCTCGTCACTCCTGAAGTGCTGCAAAATTGAGGTATACTGTAGTATACGCAGAATTACTACTTGTAATATAAAGTTACAGATCCAGAAATTTTTTTCCTCCAGCCTCTGAATTAGTATGTAAGAGTGAGTATGCTAGAGTTTAGAAACCTGCTGAGTTCTGTGAGTGTGGATAACTGAAGGTGGCATAGCCACCTTCACAATAAATTACCTTCTATATAGAGCCTGTGCCTGACTTTACTTTTAGAACGCTGACCTTATAAATGTATTTAGTTTATTGCAGTTTTAAAATAATTTTCAAGATACTCACATGAAAAGGGAGAGACTGAGGCTGTTGTCAAGAGGGCAGTTGGTGGTGGCTCTGGAGCCAGATAATTATTCTGGTGGGTAGGCTGTGATCTGTGGGGTGCAATTAGACCATCCCCATTTTCCATTATTCGGAGAACTAAGAGTGACAGCAATTCTGTATTTTAAAGGGCCAGCCATATGCCAGTGCGGAAAACCTGCATCTGCTGATCTCTAATAAAACTTCAAAAGCATTAAAATATGATGTATTCTGAAAATAGCATAGTCATTCTCAGTATGAAGCTTGGCCTTGGGTGTAACAGTGTTAAATATTCATTTGCACCAATCAGTTTGTGAAGTTTGCTTAAAAATATGAAATATACTTAGGCTGGTGAGTAGGCAGACCTGTTTTTATTCCTTTTTCCTGAGGAGAAATCTGTTTTGGCAATGAAGGGAGAGGATAGCAATGCAGAGGGTGAACTGGCATTTGTTGGATTTGGTAACAGGATGGGACATAGTACTGGAAATAGCTAAACTAGAAGGGAGCATGTTTAAGAACTCTGTAGTTGGAGTGAGCAAATGTGTCGGATTTGTGATGCATAAAGCAAAGCAAGGCTTAGTATTTAGAAAGGAAAAACTGAGTGTAGAGGAACTTTACCTGTTACCAACCCTACTGTGCAGAGCACGCTATAGGTGGATAAGGAGTATGCCACCACTAATGAAAACAGTTGCCACCCAACAATGTTAAAATGAAAGATGAGTGAGATAAGGATTTTCCAGGTCTGTTCCAGAAGCTAGAATTGAAGAGGGATTTTTATCTCTGTATCTTGATACTGAATTACTTCAATCTCTACCTCTTATTCCATTTCCCTGTACCTTTAGAAACAACAAGTGAGCAAAATGATCTTTTAGTAGCAATAGCTCAAATTACTGGAAATCTGGTGAGAGCTGGTTGTGCTTCCAGCTAGTGACTGCAAAGCTGAGTGGTTCTGGTGGTTTATATTGGTAAACAAGTGTATCCTTCTATCTTGTAATGTAGGGCCCTTCATCCTATGGATGTGATCCTTGATCGCTAACCGAACTGAGTATTTTGAATGGTGCCTATCTGTAGTTAAATAGAAGAGAAAGTTATGAGGATAGCAGGCTTTATCTTTGCATACACTTGCTGCTGACTTGGTAGCACTTTCTGGACATATATGACAGTTGTCCAAAATAGGTTCTTCTGGGTGGGCTCTCAGGGCTGGGGGTTGCGAGTGAGGAAAGAGCGTTTTTCCGTGATTGTTGAAAAATACAACTATGTGGTCTTTGAGCAAATAGGGAAGAGGATAACGTTTCCTAATGGCTTGTGGTTCTGCTGTACCTTTTGAAAAGGCAGAAGGGTGCCTCTGCCATTTTTCTCTCTTACTTTCTTCTGATTTCCTGCTGCCTTGGGATAGAGAAGTTAAACCAAGCCAAAGGGAAGTCCACTCTAGATGCATGTTAATATACCAAAGCCTTCTCAAGGAAGAGAAGACAGGCTTTCAAGAGTTTGTGTAAGCATGGTAAAGTGTATGTTGCCTTTGTGCTGAATTGCTACCCACTGGGCTGCTGAAGTGAGAAGGCTAGTGTTTATGTGGGGTGCTCACAAGTATGTGCAGAGAGGAGCAGGTGGTTGTACTCAGTCTGTGGGTGGATGTGTGGGTTGCATGTGTTTGGAATCATATGTTTTGTTCTTTTCTCCTCACACCTGCTGCCCTCTGGTTTTAGGTGTTTCTCATGTATTATAGGACACTAAATGCAGTAGATGCAAACAATAGCTGAATTCAGGTTGTCTTTTTTTCCTTTTCTTTCTATTCATTTGACTAGTTTCCAAAAGTGGCAGTGGTCACTTATCGGCATTGGATAGCTGCCTGTAGTCACCTTTTCTTGCTGCTGTTCTTTTTTCCCCTGCTGTACCTAGCTCCTTTTGGTGATATGGTTTAGCTCTGAAACTGAGAAACTATGAGCTTTCCTGTTGCACAGCAACAAGGGCTTCTTTATGAAGAGAAATGGGTGTGACCCCTTTCTGTGGGTCAGTGCTTGCAATGAGGAAAAAGTCATCACTCGTATACTGTTATCGAACTGTTTGAGTCTTCTTAAGCTTGATGGCCTTGTAGTACAAATTATTTTGACCCTAAAGGTTCAGGGACTAGCCACTACTGGCTGGATTTGGTTACATGCAAACGAAGATGACACGCGGAGCTCCTGCCCTATGTTCTTGAGTACCTGGCCAGCTTATAAGGAGCACTTGCATGAGTTAGTTGCTTAACTTTTCCCAGCCTGTGTGTTCTTGTGACAGACAGCCGTGTTGACACTGAGGGCTCTGCGGGTGCTGGTGAGGTGGGGATGACCCCCGAAGTGGGGCAAAGATCGAGCTCTGCACCTCTGACCTTGCTCTGTGCATTTCTGGTTATAATTGAAACCAGGACACCCTTCTCCTCTTGTGTGGTATGGTTTCACTCTGTAACAGGTTAAATAGCAAAGGATGAGGCAGTAGGAAGCTCTGCTTTTAAATGTTCTGATATTTTAACTGTGCTCAACTCCTCAGTGAAATTTGTAACAGTGTAAGTATAAACTTATAACAGTATAAATATTACTTGGCTTTTTTGTACTTTCTGTTCATTTCTCTTACTTTTCCCTTCTTTTCTTACATTTCCATTTGTCTGTGGGAAAACTTGATTTCATGGTTATTTAAAGAGTTTCTGTGGTGATGACTCAAAAGGACATTAATAAAATTTATTCTGTTGAAATTATCATTGTTTCACTTTAAAAATCCATTTTCTTAAGTATTTACATAGAGATGAATGCAACACCTAAGGTGAATGTTTATTGTATACAAAATAAAAATTGTGAATGTAACCTTGAATCAGGGGAGAGTCACATTGGCACAACAAAGTTTTTCATAATGAGAACAATTAGCTATTAGAATAATCTCCTTAGGGAAGTGGTGGGTTCTCCAGTGTTGGACACTTAAGGTCTGCCTGGGTAGGACATTGTGCTGTCTAGTCTAGGTCCTGGTAGGTGCCTTCCAATCTGGTATTCTGTGATTCTGTGACACCCCCTCTCCCTGATGTGGACATATACGGTATGATTTAGTCAGTAGTGATACAATCACATACATTGAAAACATAGCATGGTTCTGCTCTGAACACCTCCTGCTGTGCAATGCCGTGGGACTTGTCTTGTTTCCTAAAGATGTTTAGAAAGCGAATGAAGCAGAAATCTGCAGGAGAGAAGTACATGCGATTACAGACAGTGGAGAATGCTGTTCTAAAGTTCTGCCATATATCTACACTTGTTTGGCTCTGGCTTCTCAGGCAAAGCTGTTCCTCCTCTTCTGAGGGCCTACCTCAACAACTGGAATACTGAGGAGTTAAACAGAATTGTGAAGAGCAAAGTGAAATAAATAGAATTAATTTCTAAAAAAAATGAATAGTAGTCTTGTTAGTGATTATGGAAAACAGCTCAGTTAACTCTTCTTTGAAAGACTGTCTTTATGGATTCTGCCTTCTGATTGTCCTAAAAGAAGATGGTGTTAGTGAGGATTTTAATGTGAATTACAATCACCAGGTAGAGTGTCATGAATGAACTGCGTGAGGCCATTTTTGAGGGTCTCCAGAGATGGGAGAAATGGTGCATAGTAGATAAACATGGCATTAATGTTGCCCAGAGGGGAGAGACCAGCATCTTGAATTGTTGCTATTAAGCTCTAATGAGTGAACGTCAGCCATCCTTTGTGTTGAAAGAGGCCAGCAATTTACTAATTAAAAATAATTCACAGGGTGGCTTCTCATCTTGTATTCTGCCTGTAAAACACGTGCAAATAAAGCTTGGAGGCAAAGTAGCAAAGTGATTCTCTATGAGGGGGATTTGAGTTCCATTGCCTTAATAGTTGTGCTCCTTTAAAAAGTGTTGCTTTAGTCCCTTCCACCTCTGTGTGTACACATTCATGAGAATCAAAATGATTCTGGCAAGACTCAGTGTTAAGTAATGGAAATAAAAGATACTGTGTTTCTCCCATTACCCTAAACTCCTATTAATGGATACAGCATAAAATGTGCAGTGCTTTGAAGCCTGAATGAATACTATGCTCAGATGAAACTATCAAGATGAGATGAACATAGGTAGAGTGTGCTATTCTTGTATATGAAGTTCTTCCAGTTCTTGTGCTTTTTGTATACTAAAGTCATAAGATATTAGTAAAGCACAGTGCCTTTTCCCTAATTATTCAGTATAATTGGAAATTGTGGGCAAATCTCCTAATCTCCATAGTGACAGCAGAACGTTTATCTAATTGGAGTTTGCTTTTTGGCATTACTTTGAATAAATTAGCATTTAATTAGATACCCATGGCTACTGGGAAAAAGTTTCCCAGAGTAGAATTTAGTCTTTCTTGTGTAAAGAATGTATTTTGAGTTAGCATAGGTTAATAATATCCTTTGTAACTAGAAAGACTAGAGTAACTAGAGTAGTAATACTGTTTTTATTCTTAGTGACAGAGGGCTGTGCTTGGAGGTTCTTTGCTTTCTGTAATTCCCAGGAGTCAGAGTAAAAACTTATGTTGCCTTATTTAATGACTTACTCTTTCCCCATGGGGGGGGGGGAGAGGTGGGGGGAGACAGACTAGAACACAATTGAAATGCAACTTTACTTTCACTCTCTACCCTTTCTCCAGAGGATAAACTTCTTTCAGATTGCAAGCAGTGCAAAACACAGTGATGTGGACTAACCCAAAAGTCACGCTCTAACACTTGCTAATTACAAATGGGCTCTACTGTAGTATTTCCAATGTACCTAATCCAGAATAATCAAAGGCTATTTGTGTTCTTTTCTTGAGTATATAAATCATTGACAAAAAACTGGGTGGCTAAGTTTTGGTATTGACAGCCAGATAAGAAGTGTGGCTGCTTATCATGCTTTCCTGAACAGGTACTGGAAACCATAAATTTGAGGTGAAGTTGAAAGAGGTAATTCATCAAAAATGGATTCTCACTTGATTTTCTTTCCTAGTGTTAAAAAGAGCAGAAAAAAAAATCCATGGATATGATAAAAGGTTTGTAATTTCCTTTCCTGGAGTCATTGGCTGTTCCAGGCCCTTGCTTCAGAGAGTTGCTGACTACCAGCTGTGGCAGAAGATCGATATGAAGTATAGTGTTAAACATCCTATTCCCAAAGTAGTCTTTGCAGCAGGAATGTACCATTTATACCACAGTTGCCTTTTTGTAGATGGAGGCATGCAAAGGACCTGTTTTGCCAAATCCAGAAGAACGAAACATCTTCTGTTTGGCAGGTCAGTCTGAGACTGCTCAGCTACTGTACTGGATTTTGAATGTAGTAGCACAACCCATCTGGGGCTTACAATATTTGTGAACTTGGAGCTAGTTACAAAAAAGGATGCCTAATGCTGTGCTGACACACAAAGGTTGAGAGCAGCCTGTTCATGGGCTCAGTGTTGGCGGTTTCTTTGCTTCTGAGATGGGTTCAATAAGCAGATGGTCACTTACCTCACTAGTGGCGAGGCAGGACTTTCACCTGCCCTTTGGTGAATGTATTCTTGTTTCCCTGCCCTGGGAAGGCTTTCTTTCCTCATACCTTGTGATTTGACACAGGGTTATCTGATGGCAAGAGAGGAGCTCATGTTACTTTCTACCTCTTCCCTCAGGCTTCTTCAGTTACCCCTCTTGATCCAGTAATTGTTCTGAATTCTTGTGCAATGAGTTTTAGAGTGGATCTTCCTAGGCCTTCTCCTGTGACTAGCTGCCCATTAAAATTTCTTTTCTATCTTTGATTGTACCTGGCTTTTTTTTAAGAACAGCTGGAACACTCAAAGATATGGGAAGGCAGGATGGAAATAAAGAGGGCTTATTAATTGCTCTCCCCCACTTCAGTGTCACTGCAGGCTTTCCTGCAGTTCCTGCTTTTAGGTCTGGTCTTTGGTTACTCAGTACCTTTGTAGGAAGTTGGTAGGGGTCTCCAGTCCTTCCCTCAGTGCCTTGGAAGGTCTTCCCTGCAACCTCTGAGGGTGGTTGGTGCACTGCTTGAAAATAAGAAAATCTGGGTTTTGGTTGCCTGCATTCCTCATCACTGCAGCGCCCTATCTCTTGTCTGGCACACCTTGTACTGTTCCTTGCCTGTATCCTTCCTTGTTAAGGATGTTTAGTAACACATGAAACAGCAGCTTCTTTCTGCCATCTCCATCCAGAGGTCCAGAAACTCTACCTAAATATACTGTAAGAACAGAGAATGGTAATTCATATCCTAAATACCATCTTTTAAGTGAACTTAACTTTGCTCACAGGATTCTAAAGGCACTGTGATGAGCCCCTCCAAGCTTCTCCTATATGTTGAGATAAATAAATTTCTCTGTGTCTGTTGTTTGTATTGATATTGTTGTGACCAAACAAGGTCTAGTGAATAGGGACTCCCAATGTATGGTTTGGTTTTGCAACATCTTGTGTGGTGGCCTGGAAAATGGGAAGGCCATGTTAGAGGTATATTAGAAAAAATGACTGTAATCTAACTATCTGAATCTTGTTCTACAGCTTGATGACTGCACCCTGCAATTGTCTCACAATGGTACCTATCTGGATCTAGAATCCACCCTAGCAGAACAAAGAGATGAACTGGAAGGCTTCCAGGAGGATGCTGGGTAAGTAAATGTTTACTAAATTTAGGTAAATAAGGATTGACGTTTCAGTGTGTGGTTAACTTGGTATGTTCAAGTCATCACAGAAACAGAAAAGATAAAATTCTTTCCTCTGTATACACATCCGTCTCCCCCTTTTTGTGATTACAAATTTTATGACTTCTGTCTACATTCACTCTTACGGTTTCTCTAAAAGAAGACAGCATACTGTGAGAAGTCTGTCCAGATGAATGTCTTGACTAGTCTAACACTTCTATATTTCTTTGGAACTTGATAAATGAGGGTGGTTGGTTCTGAGAACTCTGAGATCTTTCTGATATAATTGTTGGCGTAGAAGATGATATTGGAGTATTGCTCCTGAAGTTATAAGTTCAGTTTCTTTGTGCCTTGGGATTTAAGATTTCCTCTTGCATTCTTGGAGAAAAGACCTGTATCAATTTCTTTTTTACTCCTGGAATTGATTTAGCCAATCAGGGTGTGTGTCTGAGAAGTGAAAGTGAAAACGAGTTAGCATCAATGTATATCTGTGTGAATGCATGCGTAAAATTCACTTTTTAGAATAGTTTGGGTTTTGTGTGTGTGTGTGTGTTGGGCCTTTTAGATAAGTGTCTTGTTTAAGAAATAAAATGAACAGACAGTCTAGAGCAACTTTTCCTTCCTGGTTGCTATATTGGACTGGATAGCTATAGTGAATTTTATGGGTGAGTTTTGGCATGGACTTCATGCACGTGAGTAATGCAGCTGTGCCAGAAGCAATTTAACTGTATTGTGAATTCGTCAGGGTTTGTTAACACTAAGAGGTGCAGCCCTTTTGTTTATACTGATTTCTTTGCTTTTTGTGATGGCTCTCTTGCTTTTGTTTGATGATACTTCTTACAAATTTAAACTGTGCCTCTGAAGACTATTTTATGTAGAGGAGAATTTTAAATAAAATGCTAGGGATACCTATGTGTGCCTTTGCATATGTCTTCATATGTACCAGTTTTGGGCATGTTTCGTAAGTACTGGCAGATAAAGAAACAGTTCTGTTAGAAATAATATTATTTAGAAGAGCATTCTTCAATAGACATAGCAGCCAAATACAACTGAAGTGATCCTTCCTATACCATGGAGGCCTTGAGTAAAGAAGTTGATCTATTGTTCAGTTTTATGTAGAGGTGATAAAAATTGGTGCAAAGAACAGCAGGTTCTGATTTCCACCTAACTTTATAACTAGTTGAAAACAGTAAGATGAAGGAAAAACTTTCTTTTGACAGTTTTTTGCAGTAGTAGCGTGCATCAGTATCTCCTTGATAATTCTAGTAGTTTTATCTTCATTGTTTCTGATCCCCCACACTGGCATCACTGAGCAGTTTGGCAAGAGAGAGATCAGTTGTTGCTTTTCATGACAAACTCTGCACTTGAAAATAACAAGTTACCTTCTACCTTGTTTTATTTTCTGCCTCCTTTGGGCACATCGAATCGATTACATGAATTGTTCCCGAAATGTGATTCTAGTTTTCTCTGTGGTGGCTCTCCTAGGGGAAAAAAATAAAACAGTCAAACAAAGCATGTAGGACTAATTGTGCTGCTTTCTATTGTCTCTCTTCTGTGTTGTTTTGAGCTGAAAAATCAGGTTATGTTTCTGTGTACTTTGTGTGTATGTGCAGGCATCCTCGTAATTGTGAAAATTGTTGCAAGAGAACAGTAAGATGATAAAGAGCAATCGGAACTTTAGAAAACTGTGTCGTAGCTTTCCCATATGACTTGGTAACATTGTCACTTTGGGGTAAATGCAACTCGTGATGTTATCTAGAAAAACAGAATATTCTAGATGCAGCCAGTAACGTCTCTATCCCAGGTTTCTATCATACGCCAGTTTTGGGCCCTGCAGCTCTGATCCTTTCCCCGGTAGTGACCAAGGTTCTGAGCTGGAGTACTCCTGTGCTCCTAAGATGGAGTTGCTGGCTGCAAATGCTGGGGCTTAGCAGCAGCCCACTGTCTGGGAGAGACTGGCCACAGAAACCACTTAGTCTTTTGCTTTTTTTCTCTCTGGGTCATTTCAAGGTCCTGCTTTTAATCTTCAAAGCTTTTAGTTTTCTAAGATTAGGCTACCTCAACACCTGCCTTTTCGCTATGCTGTGGCTGCTGTGCTTGTCAGGGTCACTGAAGTTTGCTGAACTCTGAATGAAGGATTTAGTATCTAGATATTCATGAAACTTCTGATCCTGAGTTGTGGAAACGCCTATTAAGAGTGACCAGAATGTCCTGCAGTCTGGCTGTTTTCAGCATCGTATTGCCAAATGTTGCTATTTGCCCAGGCAAAATAGTGGATGAAGATTGGCTGGTTGTTTTATTTAATCACACTGCTGAAAGGAGACCTATAAATAAACCATGCATGAAACACAATTTTACAACTTTTTATTTATGTAAGAGGCTGCAGGTGTCTGTTTTCTCTTGGAAGGCTTGAATTAGCATAGTGAAAAACTAGAAGGATTTTTTTCTAAGAGGAAAGAGGAGGATGATGGAAGGCTGGAGGTTTATGGTTATCTGTAAATAACAGGTATAAAAACCATGCACCCATATACAATTTACATGAATCCTCTTCTGTTACTGAATATGGTGAAAAGAAGCTTTTGGTAGTTGCTGTTTACTCCAGCAGTATCTAATCTTCCATTTAGGGAAAGGGAAAACCCAACATACATGTCCGCTCAACCTCTAGGTTTAGCTGAGCAAAACATGGACATGGATGGGAGTGTTCTCCTGTGTCTACAAGCCTTGCTGCTGCTGTTTGCACCTTTGGGAATAGCTGTGGGATTCAGGAGAATAGGATCATCTTTATATGTTGGGTTTTTTTTTTTTTTGGGGGGGGGATGATGACAGTTAGGATGAACAGCTGGTCAAGCAATGAGGCTGGCCATGCAGAAGGTGTCACAACCAGGAAATGGGTCATAAGAGCATGTAGGAAAACTGCCATTCTTTTCAAACTAGCATGTATTCATTGCTCTTTTCCTTGTTTTTTTTTGTTTGTTGATTATTATTTTTTCTTGCTCCCAACATAATTTACTCTGGATGTTTAATTGTGTGAGGAGGAAATGTGGAGGTAGTTTAGGGGCACTGGCTGTTTTGTTAAGGTGCCTGTGATGGGTAATGCTCATTTCCTTTTTTTAACTTGTTATTTTATAGAGCAGCAAAAATTATCAAGAGGTTTATGTATTTAAGTTACCATAGAATTGCCCAAATGGCTTTTATGGGCATGTCTTAAAAAGACCCACAAGGTGATGCAGTCCTAAACCTCAGAACACAAAAGTTTTCCCAGACAACATGTTGCCAGCAATGGAAATTTCTTTGGGGAATATGTTTTCAAGACTTCTGTTCAGCAGAAAGATTGTTTTAAAGTACTTCTGACAAATCACTTCAGCTCTGATGTCTTTACATTCCTCCTAGACACCCTGTCCCAAGCCGTTTTGGCTGTGTGAGTCCAGCTTAAGTTGGATGCCAGACTTTTTACCTCTTGGTGCTGCTGTTCATTCTGAGCTCAGACAGAATGGACAGCAATGGAGTCTGGCGGGGATCTTTAATATTCTTCTTTGTTTGAGAGCTTGAGTCATGATTTTATAGCTTGTGGTTGTCAATACCAAAACAGCTGAGTGTCTCCCTGACTTTGCCCCTGAATTTACTCACAGCTTGCTATTGTCAAGGGAAAAATCTACATCTGTACCAGTGTATCTGTGGAAACATTTGAAGACTTGCTATTTTTGAATTATCGTGATTACCACAGGCAAACGAATCCAGTAAAAGTGCTTTTCCCATCCCCTCTCCATAAACAGATCATCTGTAGGGCTTCAGGTAGGGTGGCAAGAAAGCACTGGCGAACTGCTCTGAACTCAACTCTTGTTATGAGTAAACTCATTCATTTGAGGATCCAAACCTTGAACGACAGCAGCACCGCACACATCCACCATCTGTTAGTGCAGTTTAAAAACCAGTGTAGTATTGCAGAGTAATTGCCTGGAGCATGTGGGCAGCTGAGTGAGTTTGTGCTGTGTAATTAATAAAAGCTGTGAACTTGCTACACTTCCAATTCCACAGCAACTAGTCGTGGTTGCGCTCCTTCCCCGTGGTTAATGCAAGGGAGTTTTGTATAATCAAGCTCATACTCTGTTTATCCCATGGCAGTTCATCTGTCTGTGTGTGGGGTTTGTGTGTTTGTATTACTACTGACTAAACTAATAATCTGCTTCTGATAAAAATAAGTGTCTCTAATTTAACCTTCAGTTGTGAACTAACAGCTTAAACCACTGCAAATCTCTGACTAGCCTGGCATCTCTGGTATTGAAACAGTGGAAACTAGTGACTTTGCCAAGGTTAAGACCATGGCAGTACAGCAAAACAGTGATTTATTTCATGTTTACTGCTCAGTAACTGTGCTTGGTAACAAAAGCATTGATGACCCAGCACTAAATACAAAGCCCACTTCCTAAATGGAATTAATATGGAGAAATAACTGGCCTGAGGACAGTAAAGAGCTTAATATAGAGGTTATGAAGGAAGTACCCCTTGTGAAATATGCTAATGGAAAACTTCCAGAAAGCAGAAAGAGACCCAAAAAAGTATGTTGATCAGTGCAAAGCAGGATTTGTTTTTATGTACTTACGTATGTGCATGCATGTTACACTGCAAAGTAGGGCAGTTTTAAAATAGTTCTTGCTGAATCTGGTTAAACTGATCACACCATGAGAAAGAGCATAGTTGGCAAGTTAAGCCGATTGCTATGAAATGTGTTCCATGTCGCTTTGGGTATCATGTTGCTTTTTTTAGTATCATCAATGAAGTTGGAAAATCATAAACCTATTTTTTTCACAGGTTTTTGTTTTTTTTTTTTTTTTTTTTTTTTTTTTTTTTTTTTTT
>NDXB01016324.1:19095-36362 GCA_002631895.1 Agapornis roseicollis
GTTTTTTTTTTTTTTTTTTTTTTTTTTTTTGCTTACTTTAGTTGTGAAGAAATTAGAGCTCTCTTTTAGACTATAACTCACAGTTGGTTTAGTTACCAGGGGCCTTTGTGAGAATGAAAATGATTATGCAGGTGCAGTTTCCTTCTGTTCTGCAACTATGGAACTTCTAACAAAGTTGGTCTGGTACTTTGCTGAAACTGTGGGCCCCATAATGGTGTTGGGAGACCCTTTTCCTGAAGAGGAAGAAGCATCAAGTGAGCCATCTAAAATCCTGGTATTTCAAGGCATCTGTTTTTCCAAGTGCAAAGAGGGTTTTCAATGTGCAGGTGATAGCAAAACCACATGACCAGAAATTATCCACTGTAAGAGCTCCTGAAAGAAATGTACAGCCCAAGTCTGAGAGCTACTGACAGCAGTGGGAAATATATAACCTAAGAACTGGAAAGCATTGGTTGACTGATGTGTCATCTCTGAAGTATGTGATGTGAGGTTCAGAAGAAGTGAGGAAATGATTCTTCTGGTTTTGTGCTTTACCCAGAAGCAGTATTATTGTTAACAGAGCACTTCTGATGCAAATATCTTCACTATTTGCCAGCTCATAGAGTCTATTTTTTAATGCAAAAATATAAGATGGAGACTTAACTGATTATGCTATTGGTGTTTCACAAAACAACAATATGAACTTCAGGCTGAAAATAATCTTATGTGGGTTGAGCTTTCAGGGTGGTAAGGGACACAGCTCTGTTAATGAATCATGAAATGGTTTTGGTTGGAAAGCACCTTAAGATCATCCAGTTCCAACCCCCTACCGTGGGCAGGTATGTCTCACACTAGGCCAAGTTGCTTAAGGCCCCATCCAACCTGGACTTGAGCACTGCCTCCTCTTGAAAAATGGTCACTTGCTGACTGTGAATGCTGAAGTCAGCTCAGATATTTTAGGAGCTATTAGAAGGTTATTGTTTTAATATGTAGAAATTGAACAATTAACAACAGAGAAATAACCAGCATGATTATGTGGTTTAGTGGGAGGTGCCCCTGCTGATGGCAGGAGGGCTGGAACTGGATGATCTTAAGGTCCTTTCCAACCCTAACTAGTCTATGATTCTATGAGTCAGAAAATAGGGAAGGGGATGGGGAAAAGGGATGCTCATTTTCCAGCTTCTGAGGTTTGCTTTCACACGAACTACTAAAAAGGACAAATGGACCAAATGTTCCACCATTTAATGTGCTGCATTTCACAGTGTGTGAAAGTGATTCATTGTCTTTTGGCAAAAGTTACTGTCTTGTGGTGAGGTACACAGAAGGCTCCACCCAGACCTTTACCGACATGCACCCAGAATACCTTAGTAATAAGTAATTAGGCACTACTACTGTGACTTATAATGCACACTTGCTGAATCCCTTGAATGATTCACTTGATCCCTTTGAGTTTCTCATTTTCCCCCGTTCTTCTTCCATCCTATTTTTTTTTCTAGTTTTAAAGAGGAAGAAAGGATGAAAACCTTGGCTAGTAAATGTTGTGTTTGGGTACAGCAAGTGGATGTAAAAACCCAGCACCTCAGTGCCAGTCTGTATGTAGTCCTTATTTGCACAGTTACATGTGCCAAGGTGCTCTTCCTCTTGTCGGCATTCACATGTAACTTTTTGTGTGACACATAGGTAGTTGGTAGGGAATCATAGAATGGTTTGAGTTGGAAGGGATCTTAAAGATCATCTAGGTCCAACTCCTGCCACGGGCAGGGATACCTCCCACTGGGCCAGATTGGTGAAAGCCCCATCAACCTGTTAGTTGTTAAATTCATTCTGTTAAACAGAACATAATGTAGAAATAATCCCCAGGGGAGAAAATACATACAAGTCTCAGCATGCTTTGTTCCTTTGCATGCTGTTGCTTACACTAATAACCTGCAAGATTTTCCCTGCCCAGTTTTTGGTTAGGGAATATGCCATTGGGATTATTGCTACCTGGATTAGTCAAGCTTTAATTTTTATTTATTTTTTTTTTTTAATGAAGAGTGAACAGGCATCTGAACAGTGTCTATTTATTTTTAGCTGCTACTGTCAAATGATTGTTACTTTAGTAAATGTGTTATGGCCCAGGAATGCTCAGAGTAAAATCACTATGTTAAATAATTAGGTGAAATGCAGATGTATTGCAAGAACAGGATGCAGACACATTCTGACTTCACACAAAGTTTTTAGATGGAAAAACTGAGGTAAGAAAGGGTAGTTCACTGACCTCATTTAAAGATGAGTGCATGTGTTTGCCTTCAACTGCCTGTCATGTACCGGGATGGGTTTTCTAAATGCTGTCATCCGTTGAAGTGTATTGGAGATGAATCTTAGCATTTAAAAGACTTTTTTAATATTTATTTTCTTTCCTGAGCTCTTTTGTTTCCATTCTTCAATGAGGATAACATGAGCTTGAACATGACAGTTGGATTGTTGGATGATGGTCTGTGAAGAACTTCAAAAAGGTTATTTGTTTGGGTAAGATTTTCAGATGACTTTCAGAGAGATTTTTAATGTCTCTCTCCATGCACATGTGTGCTCCCTCTCTCTTTCAAGACTTGGCTTTCATACAACATATTTTAAGTGTCAGATTTTTTTTGCATCTCTTGAATCTGCAGTTGAATGGAGAAACATATCATATTGAAACTGCAGTCAAACTGTATCTTAACAGGTTTGAAATCAAAACCTTGGATTTTTGCTGTCTGATTAATAGCAGGGTAAGAAACACTTTCCTTATTGTGTGTGCTGGCTTGCAGATCTTTTTCAGGGAAAACCTGATAGACTCAAGTGCTTGAACTCTGACAAAAATTCCATCTCTGTGCATTCAACAAGGAATAGTTTGTTTTTCACTGCTGATGTGGAGCACCTTAAACTATGAAGCAACTGACTGTGAGGCAATACGCCATTGTAGGAGCATTTTCCATGAAGGGTGTGTGCAAGTGAAGATGGAAATGCATGGGTGCTGAAATGAAAACGTGAAAGCCAGTTGCAAAAATAATGCACTTCAGAGTGTGTCTGTTGCCACACATTTGCTTCTGGTGGCATCTGACGTCCAGGCTTCTCTTGTGGGACTTAGTGACTCCTTGAACTTAGGGATTGCTGTTGGATGCTCATTGAGCTACTCCTTTTGGAAAAACACACATGTGATTATTGGAGAAGTTTGATGGTCCACCAAGAAATCTGAGTGCTGTGAGAGGTTGTAACAAAATGTGCAGCATGTGTTAAATGTGTGCTTTGAAAGCTTTCCATGAAGAACAGCATCTGTGTTAAGTTTTCATAATGGTTAGGCTGTTACATCAGGCAGACATAGATGCAGAACTGTTATAGGGTAAGTTGTCAAGAGCTTATTATTAACTGGAAGTATCTATCAAAATGTTGTCAATACTGTTCTTAGTTTCCAGTCATTGCAATAATGGAATACCCTGTGTGATTCTGACTACAGGTATTTTCAAACTGAAATTAAACCAGAAGTGATACACTACTCTGTGTGTGTGTGTGTGTGTGTGTGTGTATGTATATGTATATATATCATTATTTTTTTTAAGTTTGAAGTACCTATTAATAACTCTGATATTTAAGTCATTGACAAATCAAAGCTGAGTATTGAATTTAGAAATAAGATTGGTTTGTGATAGATTACAAATAGGAATCATGGGTAGTCAGGGGGAAGGATGACCAGTGATTCATAGAGTTGAATTTCAGCATAATGACCACATCTCAGGGAGGCTTCAAAGCATACCTTTGCATGTGCTAAAGGTTTGGAATAAGGTCCTCTTCTGTATATCTCACACCGGTACATTGAATGTCAAGTATTGGATGTAGTATCTGGCTTTTGGGGATCCGTCTGTGGATTTACAGGTTGCAGAACACTGGGCTTTTTCCTTCCCCATCTCTCTACAGGGACATCAGCTTTTTAGTTATTCCATATGTTTTTCTGCTGTCCTGAATACATGCCAGCGCAAACTCTACCCTTAATGCTTGCTCTGTGGTACTAGGAATTAGAAATTAGTCTGCCTACTCCTAATCAATAATCCATGAAACTGGAAGAGATGAGCTTTATGTTACTGGCCTAACTGCTTTTCTAAGCTAAATCTTGGGAGAGGAAAAATGGAAACACCAGCCACTCTTCTTCATACTTCTCACCTAGTCAAGGGTGGGGGAGAGGGAACACAAACAGGTTTACTTCTGACTGGAAGAGCCAAAACTCTTACCTTTTATGCTTGCTCAGTGTAAGTATTACTACTGTTAATAAATGAAAAAAAGGCATGTCGAGAACATCTTTGTAAGAAAATTGTTTTCAATTAGAAATGGCATATACTAGGAAGTGCAACTTTGCACTGAGGGAATTCAGTGGTCACTGTTCCAGAGTATCAGGCTACTATACCACTGTCCTGTTTTAGATAACCCTTCCATGTGCAGGGGTAGGAGAAACTGAGCTCACACCCTCAGAGTAGCTGAGGCCTGGCTTTTAATGTGGCACATTGACACCTTGGTGGCTTGGCTTACTTGATCACAGCTGTGCAGGGAAGCTGTGGCAAGAAGGAAATTGAAAATGGTTCCTTCTTTGTTCCAGATGGAGACCCTAAACCCTGAGTTCTTCCTCTTTTGTTTCCATAAGAGAGACTTCTTCCTTTTGTCTCATACCAATAGAGGGGGAGAGGTTTAGCGATCTTTTATTGTCTTTCAAAGAATTAGAGTGTACCACAGTAAGACAGTAATGACTCTTGTGTGAGGCTATGTATCAGTAAGTGAGGCTACAACTGGTATTTTCAATTTGGTACCCTGTGCAACAATTGCAAAATTAAATATTCCAGAGGAATCCTGGTGCTCCAGTGAGAAGGGGCAGCTGTTAAAAATCTACAGGAGTGAGCACAGGAAAAGGCTGCATCCAACCAGGTTGGTGGGAGGAGTTCAGGTGGACAGGGAGTCAGTTCTAAACCTGGAACTGCACCAGTAAGCTTTAAAATCCAGGCTGTGGGCAGCTCTTGTTGGCTGGAATAGTATGTAGCTGCTCTGCACTTCAAAAATATTAAGATAAGGTTTGCACTTTCCTTCCTTTGTCCTACTGATGTTCAAGCAGACCCATTAAAGAGCAATTTGATTTAAAGCTGGATTTTTTAAAATTATTATTTTTTTTAATTATTTGATCTCTAGTGAAAGGTTGCCATCCTGAAACTGGAATTACAGCCGCTACAGGCAGGTCTGTAGTTCCACGTTAACTACTTTTTTCAGTTTCTTAATGAGATTTTCCTGTGGTTTTTTGAGAACAATATTTTTGTGAAAATATCTGTCACTACTTCACTGACCTGCCTTCCCCTGCAGATTTTTCAGGGAGATGATATAATACATGTTCTTTTGTAGTAAATAATGAGAAATATTTTTGTTCCTCTAAACAACTGTGGGGAGGAAAACAAGACGTTAGAGAGGAACCTTTGTTGTTATCTGGAATTTAGTGGGTTTGGTCTAATCAAGTTACAGCCAGTGGAAAAATCTCCTGGGTGTCTCTGTGAAGCGTTTTGCCCTGAAATCTCTTAGCAGAGCTGTGAAGTGTATAACTGAGGAAGGTTGTGCTGGTTTTAAATTTGCCTGTAAGTTGTATATACAAGTGGATCTAGGGTTTGCATGGTACATGCTAAGCTGCACCTACCTGTGTTCTGAAACCACTTTTGCCTCTTGGATGTTTTCCCACAATAAATTCACAGTCACAGAATGGCTGAGATTGGAAAGGACCACAGGTGTTTATCTGGTCCACCCTCCCTGCTCAAGCAGGCCCTCCTGGAGCTGCTTGCCCAGCAATTGCATATTTAGTTTCAGGGGGAAAAGGGAGAATATGCTGCTGTACAAATAGAGAACACATGAGGGCTTTTCTTACCCTCCCACTTTCCACCAGGTGAGCAGGCTTGGGTGCAGGGGCAAGGCACTAGCTGTGTCCTCGTGTCAGTTTGCAGGTATAGCACAATAGACATCAAGAATAGTACTCTTGTACAGATTAGTATTAGCTGAATTTCTTCAATTTGAAAAACAAATGAGGAATGTAGCAGCTAAGATAAGAGTTGTTCCATTTAAGACTGGGATGGATCTGAGAGCCAGAATGAAGGATGCCAGAGTTTTGCCTCTGCATGAAAAATGCATCTGTCTTTGTGAATTAAAGACTGATCAAGGTAAATGAGTAGATATTTGAAAGAGACGCAATATCTTGCTTGATCTTGCATTATCTTTTATGCTTAATTTATACCTAATTTTAAAATATTTCTGTGAAAATTAAAATGTGCAGTCATCATTTGGTACTTCTCTAACATGGATTTCTACAGAGGCATTGTGGTGCGTTGACCTTGGCCAGCTGTGCATCCAACTGCTCTTGCTTCCTGTCCTCAACAGAAGGGAGGGAAAATAAGATGAAGAAAATCATTAATTGAGATAAAGATGGGGAGCTCACTCATCAATTACTGCCAAAGGCAACACAGGCTTGAACTGCAGAAAAATTAATGTATTGCCAATTAAAATAGAGTTGGATGATGAGAAACAAAGACATAACTTGTAATACCTTCTCTCACTCCCCAACCTTTTTTCCTAGGTTCAACTTCATTCCTTCTGTCCCAACTCTTCTACCTCTTCCCTACACCTTTATATATATGTTTTTTTCCTCTTCTCTTTTTAGGAGAGGCAAGAAGCACAGTATAATTCTGAGGACCCAGCTGTCAGTGAGAGTTCATGCCTGCATTGGTAAGTGAAGTTCCGCATGCCTGAAAGAGAGCAAATAAACAGAATCAATCTCTGGGAAGTAAATCTGAGGAGAATGAATCAGACTTGCTGTGTTCCAAGTTGAGGATAATGGCCAGTAAATTGATTTATTTGCTCTGTTTGTTGCGTGTTAAAATTAGGCGGTATTAGTTACATTACCCTTCATAAAGTATGTTAAACAGCTGAGGGAAGCATAGGATTTGACAGTGGGGTGAGATGGCCGGGTGTGCTTTGGAGAATCTTGGATTATCTAACTTGTCAGAGCCTTTGCATATGCCTCAAGACTGTTCTGAATTGGGAAGCGGTTCTGAAAAATTGTTGGCTGACAGCTAACTTGTGCATATTAATAGCATGTAATGTTCATTGCTTCACATCTTGCAGATCTTGGCCACATATTTGTCATTATCACAGTGTCAGTGTCTTAAAACCCCTGGTTAGAACAATGCTGTCACGAGGAGAAGTCTAATGAAAGTCATAATGTGCGTGTCACAAGAGCTTTAAGGTTGCATAAACAGAGGCTGATGTGCTGTGATGATGTTAATATGTTTTCCAGCATTCTGCAGAGCAGAACGTTTCACTGACTGTTAGTGGCAAAGGTAATGCTCAAGTTCTGGTGATATACTCTGTTATGAGTAGTTGGTTTAAAAAAAATTAAAAGAAAATCCTATATGTATGTGCCACAGTTGCCTATTTTTTTCCAATTTCTCCATAATAGATTCTTCACCCTAATATGTTTAGCTTGTTGCTGCTTCAAGAGATCATAGCTGAAGCATTGAAACATAGATATTTTCCTTAAAAGGAGGGGGAGAAAGTCAGTATTTCTACAGTGCTACTGCTGTTGGAAGATTCAGGCTTTAAATACAACTAAACTTCTATCCTCTGCCCCCAGGACATGTTATGAAATGGCCTTTCTTGGGAATTTGTACGGAGCATAAGCAACCTACAGAATTCCTCAAATACCTCCCATTGAGAGCGATCTCTAGGCTGCCTTGTGCAGGAATAGATTCTTCTCTACTACCATTAACTTGAGAAAGAACAGTAGAACAAGCCTTTGTGTTAAGTATTAGAGTAGAAACAGAGATACTTCAAAGACTAATGAAATTGAGAACAGTTTGGAGAAGCTTGTTCTTGTTAGGTCAGGGAATATACTTGGCAAAATAGGCCAGTGGAGCAAGGCAAGTTTTCACATTTCTTGGATTGAGGTTTTACAAAAACAATTCTCATGTAAATATTTTTGTCCAGAGTGCAGGCATCGAGCAACTGGAACACACCAGGTTCTGAGCTTCCACGTGTGGTTGCTTTGTTGTTACCTGTTTGCATTCAAGCTCACTATGGGCAATGAGGCATACTGCTGTGCATGTATTTTAATTGTTCGTGTTTGAAAGTGTCATCCTTTGTCAGGTGCTGTTACACTCCGGCAGCAGTGATGCATTCAGCAGTGAGTATAGAGGAAGGCAGGCTGCAAGTCCAGATTTCAAACTCCTCAAGCAGAGGTGTGTTTGGATATGGGCTTTTGCCTTTGTCCATTGTAGGCAGAAAAGCCAAATGAGAAATCTGGTTCTGATTTCCAACCCCCCTGCTGACGTTTAGTTTTTTAGGGTAAGCTTTTGTTTCAGCCCATAGCTTGATGTAATGTAGTTTCTTCTCTCTTCTTTTTCATTTTTACATATCAAATACATATTTGGTATGGGATAGTTTGAAAGGGTCAGGGAGACTCTGTGGTTGTCAGTACTGGCCTTGCTTGATGACCTGTGCCTAGCAGTTTAACTTGTGATGGGTTAAGAGAGCTGCTACCCACTGGCACATGGGTACTTTTCTTTCTTTTGTGTGTACTTTCACATCAGCTGCCTGTTAATGTCTTTTTGTAAATAAAAACATTAGATTTAGAGGTTAAAATATGCGCTGCATATTTGGAATAGAAGTCAGAGCAATCTGAGATCATGTCACATGGAATAAAACCATCTTGCTTTGACTGTTTTCTCTCAGTCCTCACAATATCCATGGAGAGCACTGTGGTTAGCAATGTTACTGAATTTGCAAAGTCCCCAGTAGGTAGCTTAGGACTGCTTTCCGAGAAGATGTGGTTTGTTTTGAAGTACCCTTGCCATAGAGTTTTCTGTCATCCTTTCATTCAAGGTTTTACTTTGCTCTGAACAGCTGAAAGTCGTCAAGAAATAGTTTTCCTGTCATAAACTCTCCCGTTTGGAAGGTGGACCAATTTATTTATATATTTTTATTTCTTCCTCACATGTTGTACTTTTAAATTGTGGAACATACACAAGTGTTTATGTTTAGATGTCCAGATAAAGTTTTCCATCTTTAGTGACTTCAGATCTCTGGGGAATCCGTTGGGCTTTAGTGTCAGAATATGACTACAGGCCAATATTTTGAGACTTGGGAAGCTCTAACAAGTCCCATGCCAAGTGGGATGGTGTGGGGTTTTTTGTGGGGTTTTTTTGTGTGTGTTTTTAAGCAAGGCAAAAAAGGAATACAGCTTAATAACTTGAGTGTGGAAGTTAGAGCACTGTTTTCTGCCCTGTTGCATGTTAGTTGCTCTTAAGCATCTCAATTTAATGCATTACTACTTTCTTTTTTTCCCCCCTCTTAGTTTGAGTTCTTGTCTTATGTTCACATTAAGAACTTTCAGCATGGAGGAACAAATTTTCTCCTAAATATCATCTCTTATATACATATAAATATCTCCTAAATACTTTTCCCATTTTGGCTTGATCCTGATTAAATTATCAGGATTAATTAAGAGGCAATTTAAAAACATAAAATGTGTTTTGACTGCAAACTGCATTATTTGCAGTTTTTTAATAGCAAAAGACTATTGCTGACACTAGTTTTGTTCAGAGACGTAACTAATTGTAAATTACTGATGTACTTTTGAACTTACTGATGTTCAAAGACCTTAGTGGAGCAAGATCAATCCTTAAATCACATAAATTGACACTAAAAAATGTCAATTGTTGATTTTGTATTATTTATTTTTTTTTTTTACCTCAAGCTGTGAAATTTGACCTTTTATTCAAATTTGATTTATTGTGAGTTAACACCCTATGGGAAAAGTCTTTCTGGTATATTTGGCAACCTTATGACTTTGCTTGTTTGTATTTAGTTATGTCTTAACATAATTTTAATTTCTATGTATTAAACAATTACAGGGCTTAGATAAAGCCTTGATAAGGGCCTGTGTAAGCGAGCATGTAGCTTTACAGGGTGAACACCAACAGTGCCAAAAACTTTAGCCCTGAAACTAAATAGAAGGTTTCAAAGCAACTTACTGATAGTGAAGTTTTAAAACTCTTTAAAAGCTCCACTATTTCTGGAGAATGGCTTGGTTTATTCATAATGTTCTTGCTTGGGCAGCTGTGTCTGTGGCTGCCACCTCATTTGCCCATTTGTTGCTTCTTGGTAGTTCTTCCTCCAAATCTAAGGTGGTCTCTGAGAGAAAAGGCACCATTTACTCTTACAAATCTGGATGCACCATTTAGCCCAAGACAGTCCTATGTTCTCTTTCAAACGGCATGTCCTGTGTGATGTGGAATTGCGAGTGTTGCTTTCAATAACGAAGATGAGTTTTGGACAGGGACCCATGACAGTGACTTAAAATGAATCTGCCAAAATAAATTTGACAGCTTCAGGTGTTAATACAAGGTAATACAAGAAGAATGCAAATAACAAAGGTTGATGTAATTCTGAATACATGTGTTGGCCTGGGATTGCTTAGAGTACTGTAGCTTGGAAGGTCAGCAAATGTTGCAAGGTGTAATTTAAATTTTACTTCTCCATTGTGTCAGTTTATTATTCAAAACCAAACAAACCCAAAACAAAATCCTCAATTGGTTATTTAAAATGTTTTCCATTAGGAAATTACATTTTTTTGTATGGTTATAGCTCCCTCCTGTATTTATGCAATGTCTTTCTTTTGTCTGTCTCTATATTAAAAATAATTTGCATAGATATTTGTGTATATTACATTTCATAGCTTGATCCAGTGAGAACCCTAAGGAGCATGCAAGTATATTATTGCAAGTCTTGCTTAACATAGAACATAGCTTCATTATTAGTCTTTGTAACTACTTTATAATCCTGTTCCACTGGCATTTTCACATGGGCAGTTGTAGATCTACCAGAGCATGGTACTTAAGTGATCCACAGCATGCCCACCCTTCCCCTTCCTTCCGTGGGTAATCTGCAGTGGATTATTCCAAAGTATGTGACACAATAGCTGCCACACTGCATGGTGGCTTTTTCTGGCCCCTGTTGTTAAGGCATCTGCTTAACCCACAGTGGTGGTAGCAATAGCCCAGCCTTTCAACCTAGCTTCTTGGATTGTCTTTTTTGACATCCTCTTATTCTTAAGATATCTTATGTGAAATGTAGCCATAAATACCTTTCTGAGCCCCTTTTTGTTGTGGGGTACCTGAGTGAAGCTAGAAGCTACTTATAACTAGGAGGCTAGTTAGAAGCCAGCTGTTTTGATTTGTTCTCTAATGACAGAAGTATGCAGCTAGTTCTCTTTTCCATCTAGTTTTCCCTTCTGTTATCCATTATGTAGACTTGTTGCATGTATTACAGCAGATATGATTCGGTTCTCCAAATATTTATGCATCTATTGAACATGCTGATAGGACCTGTTCTTACAGGTGCTTGAGATGCAAGTTCCTTCCCACATTGCTTTCATGAAGACGAAGTTGTGTCTTGAGTCCATAACTGTATCTGGCATTTTGTTGCAGAGAAGTTAAGACACATGGACTGAACTGGGGAAAAAATGTGGTTTGTCCTCTTGTGAGAATAGTATTAAGTGTAGAAAAGCCAGCACAATTCTTGTTAAGGAAACTTGAGTGTTGTGTTTCATTCTCTGAGGTCAGAGTGAAGCTTGTGCCTACAATCCATGTTATTGTTACTGTCTCACATGAGATGCTTCCCCTGCAAATATCACTATTGTATTGCATTTGTCTGGCATATATGTGTCTGCAGTGTGCTGAGTGCTGAAGTAGAGTTCACGTAGCCATGGAGGGAAAGCACAGTGAAGCTCCTGTAGTTCATACTTTTAAACTTTCTGATTTAAGTGGATACCTTGTTGAATTTAATATAAACAGTTTTCTTTCGGTAAGAGAGTTGCTGAATGCACAAAGAGAAAACATCTAATTGTAAGACTTTCCTAAAGGAAGATTAATTGTGGCGCTATGGGCTCTTCTTTTGGGCAAGTAGCGATTGATATGTTCCAATTAAAGTATGAAGGAAGAGAGGTACTTTGGGTTGTTTTAAGGGCATTTTAGAATTTTTTGTTCAGTGTTAGACATTGCTAATGAAAAACATTTTCAGCTTGAGAGAGGGAACATGTGGAGAACATTAGCAGTTCAGCAAAACGTGCAACCAATTCGGATTTAATTTAAAGGGAACAAAAGAGGTGCCTTGAGAATTTGTCGGAAGCGCTGTGGTTTTGCCTTCTTTGCACTGATGGTAACAGGAGAGAGAGGTGAGTTAAAATTGCTTTATCAAATACCTTCTTAGCATAACTGGGACAGAAAAGACAGTGATTAATGGATTTAATAGTGCTGCACAGTGATCCTGCATGCATTATGGATTTGTAATCACAATATGCTTCCTATGACTTTTGCTGTAACTTGGTTAAAGTTCTGGCTTAAATGAAGATAATAAACAACATGTTTATTAGATGTAAACTGACATCATGAAAATTGAAAAAATGTGAAAAGGAATGCCAGAGCTTTTTTTTTGGGGGGGAGGGGTGGGGGTAAGGGTAAGGGTTAGGCTTTTTCTAGTAAAATAATTTGAGTTCTTGTTAGGGAGGTACACACAGTCACACAGTACTGGGGCCTGCTTCCAGATGTGATTGGCGGTACCTGGTTCAGCTCTCTTTCAATTTGAGTGAAACATGAAATAGCTGTGAAGGCCATGATAAAAATACCTTTTTTCAGGTTTTGAAGATTATTTAAATGTTCTTTCCCGAGAATGTGGAATACAGATGCTCTAAGTGAAAAATTCCCCGGTTCCCAGATCAGATTACTTTGTGAAAAATCTATCTGTATAAATAACTTGTGGTTTTGCTCTAAAAATGTACACCTCTTTAAACTGAAATGTTAGACTTTTGTTGTACTCCTCATGCATACTTTAGTCAGCCTCCTTTGTGGTATATCCTCATAACCTGTGATTTGCCTTCTGTGATCTCATCAAGAAACTTCTGGTCTCCTCCTGTAGGGAAACTTCCAAGATTTGTCTCTGCATATTTCATTTAAATTGTAATCCTTAAAATAGGCTTTGTAGCAAGAAGGAACAAGAAGCTGTAGAGCAGATAAAGTCTCCATTAGCAGTGGGTTGTTGCTTTAAAGTGGTGGATTCCTGCTTTAAAGGGGCTTGTTTCAGGTTTGAAAGGACCGCTGTGGAGTGTGCTAGTGGGATGCTTTCTGTTGATGGGAAGCTTTGTGTTAAAATGTGAAAGCTTATCTGACTGGACTTGCACCAAGGAGTTCTGCAGAAATTCTAATAACTTAGATTTCCATAATTCCCTTTTCTTACAGATTGTAAAAATTTTCAAGGGAGAAGGAATCTGTTTTTGACTCTTAAAGCATAGTGAGATTTGAAACAAATCTTGTTTCTAAAAAAGCAGACAAAAATCCTCAGTCATCTTCAGTGGTACCTTAAAGGAAACAATCTTGTAAAAGCCAGAAGTAAAACTAGGGAGTATGACACTTTGCTTCCCAACCCCCAACACAAGCCTGTTTAGATTTGTTTTAGGTTAAACACATGTCTTTTTGAATACTAAAAAATTCTAACAAAAGGAAATATAAAAGGTAATATGCTTTCATTCTTTGCATTATTACCACCTACCCAGTGCTTTGAAAGTACTGTATTTCTGCTGACGGCTAAAATATCATAAAAAAGGCAGTCCTAAGTTAATTAGCAAATGAAATTACTGCAGTATTCTGCAGTTGCAGTTTCTAAAAATTTGTCAGAAAGAGTCATGTTGCTATTGTTAGGACTAGATTTACAACCTCTTTTGTAATCTAAGGAAAAGTTAGTACTTTAACATCTGAGATGAATGAGAGAAAATATTGTAAAATTTTAAATTGTTTATAACTACTTTTAATGGGTCCCTGAAATGGACTGTGCTGGAAATAACTGATAACAACAGTAGTTTCTACTATGATAAGGTCTTTGTGGACTTGATTGGGGTATTTTGGTGTGTGGTGTTCTTTTGTTTTGAAGAAAAGTAAGCACATAATTGATCATGCCTCATCCCTGGCAGTGTTCAAAGCCAGGCTGGACAGGGCTCTGAGCAACCTACTCTAGTGGAAGGAGTTCCTGCCCACGGCATGGGAGTTGGAACAAGATGATCTTTAAGGTCCTTTCTAACCCAAACCTTTCTGTGATTTAGGCATTTTTGATCAACTTCCATGTTCTTTAGTTAGATTTCGAGAAATACTTGCTCAATAAATGAGTGCAGCCTAGCAATTGTCTCTAGTTGTAATTCTAGAGAAGATGTTGCCAAGGTTGGTCCTCTGTCACCTGTTGGAGCTCTTTGTCGTTGAATATTTAAAGAACTCTGTGTATATGCAGCAAGTAGAGAGAATTTGGAGAAGAATCACATCCATTTCAGAGCTGCAAAATTTCATGATTGTCCTGTTTTCACCTAATGATCAAGGCAGCATCATCAGTTTGTTTTGCTATTGATGATGCTGTGCAACTGGGATTTTGCAGGTATACGTTGAGGTGCAGAGCTCTCCTTCAGTATCACTTGTACTTACTGCAGCCTTTCTTTCACTTTGGGAGTTGTCTGGGCATTAGTCTGTCCCAAATCACAGCTCATGACCCTTGGCTGGGACTTGTGTGGGTTGCTGAGGGGTGCCTGTAGCCATCTTGGGAAGGTAGAAATGTATAGAAACTGTTAATACTGCTCTATACCTCGGTATGAATGTGATAAACTTGCTTTTATTTGATCATAACTGTCCCCAAGTTTTCAAAGGGATATCCTAAATTTCATGAAGTGTCGGAATTTGTGTATTTTCCATAAAAGGAAAATAAAATAAATTTCATGCAAGCTCTTACATCAGTAGCTGTTGTTAGTTTCCATGTAGTTCCCCTTTTTAGCTATTTGCACTTCCCACTTATTTTATAGATATTTGTATTGACAGAGAAAGCAGTTCTTATAATGTCGGTGTTCAGACTGTTGAACTCATTTTGCTGCAGACTAAAACACAGTATGTTCAAGCCCATAACTAGGGGGAAAAAGTTAACTTCATATCAAATATCTTCAAATAAATTAACTTTACACTTAGAAGAGAACAGAATGATTGGTCTCCTGCTTCCATCTAAACCTGTTCTGTCTAGAAGATACAAACCGAACAAATAATTCCATTCAGATTAGTTCTCTTGAAACCATGCAGCTTTCAGACCTGTTTTAAACTTTATTCTGCAAAATATTTTAGAACAAAACAAAATTAAGCAACTAAATTATGGAAGAGAAATTAGGAGCTGCTACTTAAAAGCTGTGGGTTTGGAATAGGAAATGTTGCAATTTTTCTTGGGTGTCATTCTCAGTGCTGCCACTGGTTTGTAAGGAAGGCAGAGAGATACTGATTTTTCTCAGGTGGAGTTAGGGTAAATATGGTTCCTACCTCCCTGAGATGTTCTAAGATTCGTGGACAAAATTTGCACTGATTTACTGACAGTCTCTAAGTGTGTATACTCTAGACTCCATTAACATTAAATATATAATTTTTATCTTCTAGCTTTTATGTTTAGTAATGTGACATTCTTCATCTTTCTTAGCTATAGATTTTAACCCTGGATTGCTGAAAATTGAGGAGCTACATAATGATCCTGGAAACAGCTGCAATGCAAGCTGTGGCTCTCACTTTCCAGAATTTTGGGGTAAAGAAAGAACTGGATTAGTGCTGTTTATTTTTCTATAATGTACTTCTAGTGTAATAAAAGAGCAGAAATGGTGTTAGTTCATAACTTATGCTACTATTTGAAAGGAGGTTTCTCTTCAAAATGAATCCAATACGTGTAATGCTTTTGAATGGAAGCCTGGAAGATATTTTAGCGTAAGACAAAATTTGCATTATAGTGCAAATTTTTTTTATATTTGCATTAATAGTACTAACAAAATACTTAACAAAACCTCTACAAGTCTAGAGAATGTCTGGGCTGATTCTCCTCCCTCTCCTCTCCCTACTCCTTTCCCCCCACATTCCCCTGTCAATTACCATGGGCGCTGACGTGGAATAAATAGGGAAACATTTCCTCACTGTATTCTCTACTGTATGGTAGGTTGTTCTCATTCATTGCATGTCTGATTTCTGCGCTCTAATGGGCAGTTTTGATCTGTTACTTGACTACCGTGTGCCACAGATGAATGCATAGTCCCTTATGACATTAGCTTAAAAAAAAAGAGAATGCCATAGGAACATAAGGTCGGAAGATGCACGTTTGAACATTAACAGCCTGCTTCAGTCTCCTTATCTTCAAAAATGGTAAGCAAAATGAGCAAACTCATGGTCAGTCACGGTTCAAATGGATGCCACTTGCTAACTTTTTGTGAGCTCACTGTGAAGCCAAGTATGCAGGTATCATCTTTTCTGACCAGGGCTATAGTTTCAGTACTGACACCTACCAAATGAAGGGTTGAGTTTTCTTACCATCTCAAGACCTTAGTGAAAGGTGATATAAAATACATGTGGTTTTGTAACACCGTTGGGCTGATATTTTTTTAATCTGGTTTATTAACTTTTTCACTGTATGTAATGTGAAATGCGCTATCTCATAAGTCAACAGCCAAGAAATAGTTGCTCTGTATCACATTTTCATTGTGGCATTCAAGTAATGTGTACTGTTCTTTCCTTGCCTTCAGCTATCCTATTCCCCTCTCATTTATATTCTTTTAATCTTTTTCATGTGCAGCTGCTTTCATTTCTGTAAAAATTTAGATGATTTAATTTGCAAATTGGGTACCTCTCAATTTATTTCTTTCTCAAAAGAAATACTCCAAAGACTTAGGAGCTCTGTTTGAATAGGTGGCATAGTTCCCTCATGTAGTCTCCTATAAGACTTTTAAGGAAGGTATCCACAATATCTACTGAGTGCCAAGAAGAAAATGTGAGCTGTAATGCAAAATACTGTGATGGTGCCTTAAGAATTCAAATAAAATGCTCAACTTGGGCTCAGATCATGCCATGGTCAGATGTGGTCATCAGTGGTGGAGGAATCCCACCACTCCTTGTCATTGTGGTTTTGTACTTGTATGAGCTTGATGAAATTAAGTAGATCGTAGTATCTCTGTCTGGAAAAAGGAATGACAGATGGGATTTTAGTATTTAATGGTTGGTATCATAAATGTTATTAAACATCATGTAATGCAGCAGACCTCCTTTATTTCACAGTTCTTCATGTCTTCAAGTGTTACTTTTAATCAAAAGCTGCCATTTTCTGAGTTTTTCCTGGGTTTTGGGGCCTTTTTTTTTTTTTTTTTTTTTTTAACACTC